>CAIGRO010188067.1:0-11140 GCA_903798355.1 Fraxinus baroniana
GGGTCTAGTTTGAGCTTTTTGTGCCGAGCTTTTTTGGGCCCGAGCCGAGCCGAGCTCAACAAAAAAAAATGAGGCTCGGCCCGAGCCTCGGCTCCTTGTAACCGAGCCCGAGCCGTCCGAGCCGGCGAGCTTTTTTGCCACCCCTACTTATCTGGTGCAATTCTGGTTTTCTTTTTTTTTTGTACAAATACTTTTTTCCATCAAAATTTTAATATACGGTAAAGTCAATAATTAATTTTAACTACATATTTTATAGAATTCACAATTTTTTAACCATACGTTTTATCAACTTTTATTAAATAAATGTATAATACTACTTTTAAGCTAGACCATCCACCTAAGTAACAACTGATAAAATTGACGACAATAATATGTGCACGAACTGTTTTTATTAAAAATAAAAATTATGATAAGAGAAAAGACTTTAATTTGAGGAAATGTGAACATCATAAAATCTTCGAGAAAAAAAAAAAATTTGTTATCATATGCCTCTACTTCTAAGTACTAAAACATAAAATATCACTTGGTAATGCTAAACGTGTACCTCCCAAATCAATCATTACCTTCCCAACAAGTGGGAGTATTAACCGTTCGGACAAGCCAGTCATTGCATATTGTAAGTGGTTAAATCATAAATAACCACATTTGTTTAATGAAAATTAAAATCAAAAAAATTGAACTTCGCTGCACACCCAAAAAAACATTTCACCAGAATTGCACCAGATCACTCACACACGGATGAGGCCCACACATTTTTTTCCTTTTTAAATACACGGTGGACCCGCATTTGTCTCTTATATGGTGCAATTCTGGTTTTCTTTTTCTGTACAAATACTTTTTTCCATCAAAATTTTAATATACGGTAAAATCAATAATTAATTTTAACTACATATTTTATATAATTCACAATTTTTTAACTATACGTTTTATCAACTTTTATCAAAATCTGCTAAAATTTTGATTTTAAAAATTACCAAATAAATGCATAATACTACTTTTAAGCTAGACCATCCACCTAAGTAACAACTGATAAAATTGACGACAATAATATGTGCACGAACTGTTTTTATTAAAAATAAAAATTATGATAAGAGAAAAGACTTTAATTTGAGGAAATGTGAACATCTCAAAGCATTGATTTTCGATGACCCGATTAACTCTCAAATAAAAACATTATTTTTGTAGAATAATTCAACCACACTTTGTTCCCTAAAATTAAGGAGCGCAACTTTCTATTCATTAATTATCACTAGCTCATAAATCGATGATAAAATAATAGCTAGTAACAACTCGTAATACGTTGAGCTTTTTATAATTTATTGCTAAGGATTAAAGCGTTGTATCTTTATACATGAATACAAAACATTTTAATCTAAAGCTATGTTTGATAGTCATGGTTTTTCATGGAAAATGGATCCATGTTTGGCTTGTTTGATAGTCATTTTTTGCCATGAAGTTTTTTTTTTCTTACTTCACTCCACACGTGCACATTTTCATGGAAATTGTGAAATTAGTTTTCCCACTATTTTGGTGGGAAAATAGAATTCCAGTGTTTTTTTTTTTTCGCAATTGGAACAAATTTTATAACCAATTGTAAAAAAATAAAAAAAAAATATCATTTTAATGGACAACTTTCATGTGAAACAAAGTCAAACAGACACTAAATTTTGATGAAAAAATGATTTTCTTGGATTTTTATTTTTATTTTTTACTTTTTAGCAATGGAAACAAATTATATAACCAATTGTGGAAAAAATTATCACTTTAATGGACAATTTTCATGTAAAATAAAACCAAACGAACACAAAAAATCCAAAATTTTAAAATTTTCCGGGTGGAAAATTATACCAATCAAACACACTTAATTAACAATTCCCAGGAAAACAAGTTCTAGGCAATTATTTTCTCTGGAATTCATTTTCTTTCCACCCATTTTCACTCTTGCAATTAAACGGACCCCAATTACGTCAGATATTTGGAAGTTTGGCAAGAGACTGAATATATTATTTGGGCTATGCTAAATGCACTCTTGGTGTATACCTCGATAGACACTCCTCTCATAGAAGGGCGCCTGCAATTTTAATATATTATTTGGGCTATACTAGATGTACACTTCGGGTGACAGCCCTCTCACAGAGGGGGTGTCGCGGGCCCCTCCCCCTTTGTGGAGGGCGTCATGCTGGTGTACACTCACATTTTTCATATTATTTTCTTTCCTAAAAGATAATTATAAACTAGCCCTTACGTAAATTACTTAATATACTAATGCAACAAGATATATAGAAGTAAAGATTAGAAAGTGAAAGCTTTTGACTAAATTTCAATCAAACAATTAAGAGAGTGATGTATACTACTTGAGATGAAAGTGATATATTAACAAGATTGTAGAGAATGCTGAAATTGTGGAGAATGTTGAAATGTGATGAAAATTATTTACATTCTCTATTTATAAAACCAGAATTCAACAAAAATAAAAATAAAAAATAAAAAATTCAAATTTAATGGCACTCTACATGATGCAAGGTGCCATACCATCAAGCAACCAGGTAGGCTGCTCAGCTCGACTCTTGAGCCGATGACGAGCTAGGCCGCAAGTCGACTAGCAACTCATACGAGAAATCTGCTGCTCATCTTGCTTGTGGGCGATAGGTCCCTGCTTCACAAGCAATGAATCAAAGGCACCTCACCACCTTACCGATGATACATCTCTAATAGATAGCATTGTTCTTATGGAAAACTAACAAGAGAAAAACAAGTTGGTTGGTTTGATGATAAAGGGTCAGATTGAATCTTGCTAGAAAAATGCATATACAACACAACATTTACTAGGACGTCGGCTGCTGAAACACGACCATTCTTTCATCGTCCAACGAGCTGCTATACAAGATCGTTTATAACAATCTATTCATCAAGCTGCTATGCCTGATCTCTCTTTTTTCTTCCAACGAGGAAACGATAACTTACAGATGGTTTCTAAACATTGTACCTTGCTAAAATGAAGTCTTGGATGATCCATGCCCCACCTTATTCTACATATTAGTACGCTTTTTTAATTATAAACATAGCAGTAAATGTACATACAGATGTTAAAAACACAAAAAGAGCAGTGATACATAGTATAAAAAAACTCGTTTTACTTTATCAAGCTAGTTTGATTGATTAGCATTCGACTCTCCAAAAAACCTGCTGTTCACCCCTGCTCTATATAAATGCAGACCTGAAGTAGTTGCTGCAGTGATCTCAATGTTAGCACATGTAAAAAGCACGTCGCCTTCAGCAACTGACTCTTCATGACTTACTGTTTGTATTTTTCCTTCTCCTGCCATGACGAGAAACAAGGACGGACCAGGGACTACAGGAAAGACAGTTGATGCTTCTTGGGGAAGGAAACATCGATCGACCTCGAATTCATCAAATGGAGGGATATATTTTACTGTATAAGCATTTAAAGCAACTCCTTTGAGGACTTGTGGCAGGCCCTGCAATAACAATTGAAATGCAAGGAATTTCAAAGACTATGCTGCCAATGTCGAGTACAGATTCTTCAATAAAATAATTAAACCTGTTAACCTCGATTTTCAATAGTTCTCTCAGTGACCGAGTTGCTCTCATGTGCATAGCTACCAAGTTAGCACACTTGAGAGCAAACAATACAGTCAAATATTTCTTGTGACTTAATCTAAGAGCATGTTTGGTATACAGTTATGGACTGGACAAGAGAATGCAACAGACAAAATTCACGTTCTTTTTGTTCTTTAATACTGTCCAACTCTTCCAAAGCCACAAGGAATAAGGGTATAGAATAACATCATAAGCTAATGTATAATAAAGAGTATAGGGGAAAAAGGGAATATGTTGTAACGAAATAAAGTCTTTAGCAAGTTTTTATATCATCACCTGTTTGTACGTGAGCATGGAACAGAGAGTTTGAACATCCAGATTCTTTGGAGTAAGGCCAGCACGTACAACATTGTCCGATGCAGCCATGCACTCGATGCATTCACCATATAAATAAGCATGAGGTTCATTTGCCCCTAGATATAGGGCTTCACCTGAATTAAGCTTAATGTAATTCAAAAGGAATGCTGCTATAACACCAACATCTCCCGGATATTCCTTCTCAAGCCGCAATACCAGCTCTTCCTTGTCAGTCAACTCCTTCATCTACAAATACAAGAATTAATTGTTTACAATTCAGTTTTAAGCTCCAAAAGAAGATTTTAGAAATATGGATATATGTCCACACAACAAAATCAAGGTCCCTCAATAACTTTGGCATGCAGAAACCTTTCCAGTGGTAAAGCCGAGATAGGCCATGAAATTTTTTTTGAGAAGCAGGTCAGGCCAGTGGGAACATGGCCTGCTAAATTTACCCCCAATGCAACTGTAGACACTTGCTGCATGCAATTAAGGGTGAAAAGAGATGTTGGACAAAAATGAAGTTTAACTCTGAAATAATGCCTAATGACGACAAGCATCTCAAGCAGTATTTGACTAAAGAAATGAAAAATGAATGTCAACCTAAAATACTTGAGAGAATTCCCATATACCTCATGTTTCACGTTGAGTCGACTTATCAACTTGGAGATTGCTTCAGTAATCACAACCTTCTTAGCTGACATGAGTTCGGAAAATATGGATCGCAAAACCTCTTTCGATTTCTCTTCCCCGTCCTGTTGCTTGATGTGCAATACTTGATCTGCACGTGCACTGCCAACTACTTCTACAATCTCAGGTACATCGTGAACAACAAGCTTAAGCTCCTAAACACAATCAAAACAGTATCCAAGTAAATGTATTGAATTTCTAAAGAATGATAGTAGACAAATCAAGACAAAAAGATTTGGGTCCTTTTAACTTTCAATTAAAAAATATTTGCCTTTTTCATAACATTTAATTCTTTTCGTAAATGCCCTTCCAAAATTTCTAAAATTGCTGCATTAGTGTAAGACAGGGCACATGGAATTACACGTTATTAAACGTCATGCTTTAAACAAATGACTGATATAAGCATAAAAGCACCAACAATATTGATGTACAACTGACATCATTGAGTAATAGTACAATTGGTTGATATCATTCTCACGCAACAAGTTTCAGGCTTACAACAACTTTGCCTAATAATCCAATGATCACCGAAACCACGTCACCTGGGTATCGTGAGAATCAAAATTACAGAGATCAAATGATCATGTTTCCACCGGATTTCATCAAGCATTACACTGATCACAAACAATTTAGATCCTCATACTTCAAACCGATTTTTCTAAAGAGCTCCATAAGCAAAACTAAATCAAAAACGCCATTGACATCAAATGCAAGGTTTTAGAATGAAAAAGCCCTTAAAATCAATATATAACCTACGATAAGGGATTGACTCAGAGCGTGTTTGTGGTCATCTTGATGTTCAAAAGCGAAGATGAACATTAACAACACAACTCAATCGGTTTGCAAACATGTGTTTAATTAAAACATGCAAAACCAAAGAAAACCATGTATATGTTCAAATCATGAATGGATCTGGAAAAAAAAATGAAACTGTTCCATCTAACAGATTAACGGCTGAAAACAAGTTAGAAATGTATCTCCATTCATGCTTCAGTCTTACAAGATAGCAGAATGAATGGCTTAAAAGTTGAAACTACACTTTCAAATAACAGCACATCATAAGCAAATTTTCAAGCTAATAAAGACATTCAGTTCCAAATGAAGTAATTGAACCGAATAATAATATAATCAACCAAAGTCGTGAAGACAAGTACAGTACCTCAAGACTGATAAACCCGCATAAAGCCTCGAACTCGGTGAGTGCCAAGGCCATCTCAGGCTTGTGATTGTCATCCTTATATATGTCCGGATATTGTTTATGAAGAACTTCGGCCAAAACCTTATCTGGATGAGCCTGTATTGACAACGCCTTTGCCACTGAAAGTACCTTCAAAACACCAATTCGTCAGAAACCAACTAGTAACACAGTATAAACAGAGAAATGAAACTTCAATTTTTTTCCATATATCAATAGATGAACATATGTTTTACACGTCCAAATTTCAAAAAATACCAAAAGAAAAAAAATACTAATTTCAAAGAGTAAAAGTAAAGTCCAAAATTAATGATGACTAGAAAATGAATTTCCCAAAAGAAATGAAATAACACTAAATCCCTCCAAGTTAAATCCACAATCCGAGCAGGATTCAAGGGTGAGCATACCTTGAAGAGAAAAGGGAGACTGTGGCCCCATTTTTGCAAAACCTTATCACCAATCACACTGGGGTTCTGCTCAATCCAATCCTTCAAATTCACCAAATTAGAGCTATTCCCACTATTCGCCTCTTCTTTCTCTCCCTGACCCACCGTCACCGGCGCCACGACGGCGTATGAGGGCCCGGACTCGTGGGTCCCCATCCAGAACTCAGCATACGGCTTAAAATCATCTGCTTCTTCTCCACTGTTCTTCGCGTACAACTGCGCAACACTCGATTCCCGCCCAATTTTACCCCAGTCGTAGTTCTTTACACAGCACTTAAGCTTAACAATTCCTGGATTCTCAAACTCCATGGGAATTGTATTCCGAGTTGTAGATAGAGACGGTAAGAAAATTGGAGAATTGGGTTTGAGTCCATGGGAAAAGTTGGTAAGAAACGGAAGTTCGCTATTTGAAGGCAACTGTTCGAGAGGGAAAGTTGAGAGAAAAAGCAACGGCGCGTGAATTTTCTTGCCGTTATCGTTAAATTTGGGGACACGTCACGGGAATCATCATCAATGGAGAGAATTTCACGAGGAAAAGTGGAGAGAGAAAGTAACGACCCTTTAATTTTCTTGGCATCATCGTTAAATTTGGGGACGCGTCATGGAAATTATCGACAATTTTGGACAGAATTTCACTATTGGTCCTCAACATATTGTTCCAATAGTAAGTTGATCTTTAACCTTAATAAATTAGCAAGTTGGTCTCCAGTTATCATTATTATTGCAATCAACTATAGATTTATGTTAAATTGTCGTGTCGAAAGATCATGTTCAACTTATATTGTTCTCTTACTTTGGTTAGCATCCAAAATTTTGAATTGTTACATGCTTTTATGAATACCACGTAGATTTTATATTATCGACTGTATTATCAAAATTGTATTAGATGAATGAATTTAACTAACAAATTAAGGTCTTGTTTGGTATATATTAAAATCAAATTTTAATCTAAATTAAAGTCAAACAATCAATATTAACCATATCTTTCATAGATCCCATAACTTTTCAACCACACATTTCAAAAATTTCTATCACAATTTATTAAAAATATAATTTTAATCTCAATCAAACACCCTCTACGAGCTCGTCTAATTACCATAAAAAATCAAAAAATTAAAAACTATTTAAAGCACCTAATAATTGATCAATTTGGTTCACACCAAAATTTTATTTATATATTTATATATTTAAAGCCCTAATTGTCCATTGACCTATCCAAAAGTGGGTTAGTCTGAGCCAGACCCACTTATTTTATTTTTGTGTTATTTTAAATAAATAATAAATTCAAATATAAGAAGATTTTACATTGACATAGTCAAGAAAGTTATTAGACTTAAATTTGCCTTATTAAATCAATAACAATTATAGATTTAGCTGAATTGGTTTTTCATTATTTTAAAATAACTAATTTAATTGACTCTATCATGTATTGATGTTAGATAAAATCACTTATTATTTAAATATTATTCCTTTAATTAGATTTCCTAGTCAAGATGAATTAGTATTACTGCGTGGATCTTGCTCAACCCATTCTCTAGCCGATTAGCCATTTGTTGGAATTAATTGAATTTAATTGGATTAAATAATTAAATGTGATATTTAATGATGTGGGCTATTGCAATTAATTTTGGTAAATTGAAAGTCTCCAATATAGGCCAAAGTTGATAAATCCATTTTAAGTGTCTTATATATATATGGTTAGGAATCATGCGTTGAAAGTTTACGAGAAAAAAAAAAACTTGTTTATATAGTGGGATGTGTGAACAAGTTATAATTTAATAAGTGACCTACAACTTGGCTAATTTTGGTTAGCCAAAAACTAGCGAAATAGCCACCACTAGAGTTCGCTCCACTTGCTTCGCACCCCAGTACTGGTCCCGCCCTGTGCACGTCGCATGGTTCAATGGCATGGCAATTGAAGGCTTAATGAATTGGTATCCTAGGTGGCACACATATAACATGTGACATCACTTCGTCCTGCGTGGCATTTGGTTCAATGTACGCGTGACATCTCCATTACTGGTGACTATTCAGTATGATGAATGGACACTACACTTCATGGTTTAATCTGTACCGTCATCATGATATGGTACGATTCAATGGCCAAGAAGAATCAGATCAAGTGGTGCACCGATTCATGAAATGTCATACACACATTCAATGATACAGTTCAATCTCTATAAATAGAAAACTCCATATTCATTTTTCGATACACCAAAACAATTAAAATACAATTGATTTCTAAATTCATTCTCTCTCCAAAATTTGTTAATAAAATTTTTTTCAAATATATTCGTGATTATTCCTTTCGAGTACGATTATTCTTTGGTTCGACCAACAATGTTAGTATTGTATAGTATCGACTTTGGAAGGAGCGTTATATCTTGATAGACATGCGTCTATAATTTCGTTTGCACTTTATTGGGGGCGAGATCTATCTTAAGGATATTTATCTCGCTTCATCTATTGCATTTTATTTTTTGTTAATTTTATTTATTCTTTCTGTTGAGATAGTCAAATTTCCGACAACACCATTTGGACTTTTATTGAGCAGGCCAGCAATTTCTATCTAGCTCACCCGGTCTAACATCTCTAATTTATTATTTGCCTTCTAGAGAGATTGATTGCATGATAATAATGAAACTTTAGAAACTAACTTGATTATTAAAAACCAACTTGATACCGAGGCAATACATTGGGGACCAGAGATGTAATTTTTCTAAAGAATAGGGGAAACGTATTGGCGGGGTGACGCATGGCGTTACGAATTGGAGCATGTGTTGGCGGTTTCGTGGCCAGAAAATTAATATTGGCAGTTACAGTTTTTGGGCCCTTCCAAAGGATAATGGCTTTGGACCCAGTTATCAAAATTTCTATTTTAAATGTTATTTATTATTATGATAATGTAATATTGATGATACGACAATTTACATGAAATAATGAGATTCGGTAGTTCAATTTTTATGAGAGAAGGGAGATGAGAGAGAGAAATTTGAGGAATAACGAATTGCTATATCGCCGATGTTCCCTAATTATGATGATAAATAACATTACTCTATTTTAAAACAACACGCATTGTTCTCTTTTTAATTTTCAAAATTATTGTTGGCATTATGAACAAATATTCTTGAATTATACTTCTTGTACATTCTTTGTGTATATCATATTTGATATTGTGTGAGATGTAAAAATCAAGTCATTTATAGTTGAGCTATGCTGTGTGTATAGAGGTGGGGATTATCAAACCCCCACTGATCAGACACAAAGGAGGGGACGGGAATATTTTTGCTCATTTTTTAATGAGGTCGATCCCACATGAGTCCCACCTCATGTGAGATCATGTGGGATGTGGTATGTCCTCTATCAATCACAATTCTGTACACTTAAATTTTCCCTTGATAGCTTTATGTATTTTTAAAATCAATGACAAAATTGTGTATCGAATCACACAATGTCAAAAATTGTCAACCATGAATGTACATTAATTAATGCTATGCTCCTGTTTGGTTTAACTACAATCGAATTTTAGTAGATTTTGATAAAATTTCATGAAATGTGCGTTTAAAAAGTTGATAAAAGTTATAGATTCCATAAAATGTGTGGCTAAAAATAAGTTTTAAAAAATAATGAGTTTTAAAAATGGAAATTAGATTACTAATAATTTAATTATATGTAAACATTGATAATTATGTATAGATTTTTCAACACAATCTCACTTCAAGCAATGAATTAAGCAACATTAATAACTTTAAATGATATGCTCGACATTTTTTCAAGAAAGAACGAAATAACTACCCATAAATCTTTCTTTCATTCTCGTTGTAGGCACGGCTATACCAAGTTGCGAAAAGAATTTCAAATTCCGTTCGATTGTCAAAAAGATCTTTAGGATGACTAGTCTTAAAGGATGAAAAATACAAGAAATTACAATATAACTTGGTTTTAAAATTTGTAGGTAGGGTCAACGATGATTTGGATGGGAGAAATTTAGACAGGTACAACATTAGCATCAAATATTTTAAGATTTGGGATTGATGTCGATTGTCGAAGATAATGCATGTGGCGTTCGACGTCTTTGCAATTGAGAAATTTGGACCACACCACCGGTTTGTGTTGGCATGGACGGTTTGATTTTTATTTTTTTATTTTTTTTCTTAATCAATAAAGACAAACTATGCTATAGAACATGAAGGTTGAGGATATATCATCATAAAAAAATTAAAAACAGAACTAAGTGATATAATTTTTAATTTGTGATTTTACATCGGTGCATATATAAAAATGGGCATAAAATGAGTGATGATGCTAGGGCTGAATAACAAAATCGCAAAATCAAACTGAAACTATCTTTTCGAAACCATTGATTTGGGTTCACGTGGATCTGTCAATGTTCGATTTTGAACAAAATCAAGAGTTTGGTTTAGGTTTTAATCTTTCCAAACCGTTTCAACCCGTCAACCCATTTATAAAAAAAAATTAAATTTTATTCGACTCAATTAATATTAAACACATCTCAGTTGAAAAGATACATCCATATTAGACACAACCCAACTAAAACTCAATACACAAATTGATAACTATCCATTCCAATGAATTAATTAAATCATACTCAAATACTCATCAGTCATTGCAATTATAAATGAAAAAACCCTCAAATTGGGTGAAGTGTTGAAAAACTGTTGCTAAATCATATTCATCGAGCCCATTACAATTGAGTAAATAATTAAATTTAGATTTTAATTCGGACTCACACACTTTATTTCATTTCACTAAAAAAATTCTTGAATTTCGACAAAAAATTCATGTTAGTTTATCCAGACTCTCTCTTTTTTTTATTGATACTAGTTTTTGCCTCGTGCAATGCACGAGTTGTGTTCTATTGAAGGTAATA
>CAIGRO010188076.1:0-11822 GCA_903798355.1 Fraxinus baroniana
TCGAAATTTTCAATATTTTCGGGGAATTCATTCAGACCGGAGAATTCATTCCCAAATTGATTTTGGACTGATGTTTATGTTTCGTTCTCCATACCGAACAAGTTTTCAACAAATGATCGCGAATCCATTTGTTATGAATAATAGAAATTGAATGTAGAAATGTAGAATTGAGAAGTGAATGAAAATTATGTAGTAGTTTATGAAATGAATTGTAAAATAGCAAGAATTAATGTAAAAAAAAAAGTAGAAGATAATTATAAAATGAATGAAAATAAATGATATTGTTGATAATTGATAAATGGAGATTGGAGAATGTAAATTGTAGAGAGTATTGTACAGTAAATAATGAGATATTGATATTGGAGAGAAAAAATGATTGATTATGGTGGGTATTTATAGAGGAAAAAATGTATGTGAAATTTTAAAAAAAAATAAATGGACCAAACGGTAACTGAAAAATAAATCAGTGACAATGACCGTTATGGTCACTGAACTTTTAATTTTTTTTTAAAACAAGCCAGTCGCAGCTCATTAAAAAAAGAGCCCACGACTGGCTCTTGTGAGCAGCTGGCGGAGCTCTCGTTACTGTTACGAGCGAGCAGGCTAGGCTCATCTAACGAGCTGCCCTGCTCGGCTCGTGCTGACGAGCCCGAGCTGCTCGTGGGCACGAACAGTACGCGTCGAGCGGTCGAGTAGACGAGCTGCTCAACTTAATTGACACCACTATTTCACGTGTATTTGTACGGGTATTTTCATTTTTTTGGTGTTTAAAATTAATTTTGATTTGTTTTTAATGATACTTCTTGGTCAGGGCCATACTTCAATATTCACCTTTTCAACCGGCGGATATTTTTACTCAAAAAATTCCCTCTATATGGTTAAACTTGAAGCATAGTCGCATTTTAAGCTCGAATCTCTCCGACTGTACTCAGTACTCGCCTTAAAATCGTAGCAGTACTAACATCAGAAAAAGTTTACGATGGAGCCGAAGAAGCGGGGAAGGCCAAAGGGCTTGACGAAATCGAAAGAAGACAAGGAGAAAGAGGCTAGTGCTAAACGGAGAGGCACCGGCAGCGAGAAGATAAACGCCACCTGGGACGAAAGGTATATTCATTGGAAGCAGCTTGTGCCAGTGCTCTACGACTGGTTTGCTCATCACAACCTTGTCTGGCCCTCTCTCTCTTGCCGGTACCGCTCTAACATTTCCTTGTCTTTAGCTTGTTCGGTTTTCTGTTAGGGTTTTTGCGTTTGAAACCTATATGATGTGGTTTACTAAAGAAAATGGGTTGGAGCTGCTGGATGCTTGCATATACAAACATTGAGTTAAATAAATCGGTGCCTACTGAACTTTACCCATGGTTACTACTTACTCACCGAAGTATAAAAGGTTACTCAATGCTCACCGACCTATTCATTAGTTTACCCATCAATCACCCATCCTAATTCCGTCTACACAACTAGATAAACTTGTCTGCATGGTTGATGATATGGCAAACAAACATCCACATTTTTAAAATAGCCAAACAGGGTATGTAAAATAACTAGACAGGATAAAAAGGGGAAAGGAACCTGCAATTCTTCTTCCTATTCTTCTCCCTTCTCCAATTCCACCCCAATTCAAAATCTAATTCCACTGCCGAGCTTGAAATCGTTGTCCACTCCATCAGTTTTTGCTACCCAACATTCAGTTCCTGTAATTTTTATTCTGTAATGTTTTGTCAGGTTCTGTAATGGTTTTTTTATCTATTTCATGTGGAATTTTCCCAAATTTACCTTTTCATTTCTGGAGTACTGGTGCAAGAAAGTTTCTCAAAGTGGTTGGAGCTGCTTGATATCAATAATATATTTGGTGGACATGTATTATATGTTATTTATGAACTAAAAATGGGCATATAAATTCAACAAACATAGAAATTCAAGATGATACACCAACCACCACCTACACCTTCTACATACCAATGCCAACATAACTGCCCATCCTAAAGCCTCCAAAACTATAAAAATAAAAACTGCAATGATAAGTCCAGAGCAGCTCAAAGAGTATCACATAGCGAAGAGCTGCTTGTCATTGCTTCTTGCTCCATACTAATTCGGTACAAACATAGCATTATCAGCAACTTGCTCCATCAGATTACTACAAAAAGGGCCAGGCACCATCCTAATTAATCACACAAGCCAAAGTTCAAAAATGGGAATCCCAGAAAAGCCAGCACCACCAAACTACTTCCATCAGATTACAAACATAGCATTATCAACAACTTGCTCCATCAGATTATGCCTCATCACCGCCACCACTGAAGCATTTGAAGCATCCATCTTATTACTACAAACTACCTCCACCACCAAAATACGTAAAGCACCGGCCTTACTATTACAGTGGACCACCACCAGCCGGGCAAATCCTAACAAACAAAGGGAGAAACACTGATGAAGATAATAGGGACATAGATTTCAGAAGTGAATTTGCATTTTCCAAATACGGGCTTCTTCAGAAGACAATGCCACAGGTTTGCCCCTCTTGATCGGAAGCATTATAAACCTTTTTCGTCTCGAGTTTCTTGGGGTCACCTTTTTTCCATTCTTCACTGCCTTTTTTCCAGTCTTCACTGCTGGTAATGATTCTCTAGTCACCATCAATTTCGGAACTCGTCGGGCATCATCCCCAAATCGATTGTTAGTGTAGGCTTTGTTGTTCACGAATCTCAAATGTAGATGGAGAGAATTCCATGGCGAATTGAAGATGGTGTTCTTCCTAGGGTTCGATTGGAATTGGGGATTTTCACTTCTCTGTGTAATTTGTAATTGAAATTCCCATAAATCTTAATACTATTTGCAATATTTTATTTATTTGTGTTCAGAGGCAGGGGAAAAAGTAGGGGTGTAAGCGGTCCGATTTTACCGATTTTTTTACAAATTTTCAAACCAAACCGTTTANTCTCTGTGTAATTTGTAATTGAAATGGAGGCGGCTTTGTTTTGAAGAGATGAGAGAAACACACTTTTCTTCAAGTCAGCAGTGTTTTTATCCAACGTGTGAAAAATTAGCGTTGTATATTGCCACGCCATTTTTTCATCCGCCACGTAGACAATTTTATCCAGCTGTGTAGATGGAATTAGGATGGGTGATTGATGGGTAAATTAAGGAATAGTTCGGTGAGCATTGGGTAACATTTTATATTTAAGTGAGCAAGTAGTAATCATGAGTAAAGTTCAGTACCGATTTAATTTACTCTACAAACATTTGTATGTGCATATGTTTAATTTTGTTCTGTTTTGTAGTTTTTTACTGTTCATGTTATTTAAAAACTAAAATCATCTTTGTTTGCTATTTGAAAGGGAAAGAAAAAAAAATTACAACTCTTCTGCTAACATAACATGAGTTTTTGAAAATGAGCTATTTACTATTTTTTACACATCCTATTTAAATGTTTCTTCCTTTTAATTTGTCATCCTTCATGAAAACCCTGTCATTCTTTCATGAACTTTTCATTAAAAAATGGTTAAGAGCATGCTTGGCTAAGCTTAAGAAGTACATAAGTTTAAAATAACTTTTTTGTTGAGTAAACTTAGAAATAAGGAGGTTACTTATTTTCTCAACAACACTAGACAGACTTTGAAATAAGTACTTTTGTTACTTAAAAGTGACAAAAAGTATCTTTGAATTTTTTTAATTAAAAGTAACTTCTGCTTATTTTAAGCTTAGCCAAGCATGCTCTAAAAGTTGGGACTCCATTGCTTTTCTTGCCTTGATAAGATTCTTCCCCTTGCGTATGGGATAATGATGATAACTTTGTTGAAAGAAGTTGTTTGCCTTTTTCCCATATATATAATATCATAGTAGGTTGTAAACAAAAACACTGCAAATAATACAGAATTTTCTTTATATATACATTATTCAGATAATATTTCTGGAATTATCCAAGATATTCACCAAAAACTATGAACAGAGTTTCAGAAATAAGGCCTTCATGCATAGAAAATAGATACTAGAGGGAAGAGATTTACCTGTTCTTTTGTTGGGAATTGAGTCTGAAGGACGTGGTGCGCTGCAGAAATCTTATAAGATGGATATAGGGTTTGGGTTTATTTTTTGACCCTCCGGTCACCAAAGATTTTGGGGGGTACTTCCAAGGAAAAACTAAGCCACTATTTGGTGTAGCTAAAGTTTACATTTTTATTAGATTTTGATAAAAGATGATGAAATGTAAGAACGAAAAGTTAATAAAAGTTGGGGTTATGTGAAATGTGTGGTTAAAATTTATTGTTGTTTTTTACTTAATGTATATCAAATTTTTAAGCTACACCAAATACAAGGGCTAAATTTGTTCTTTAAAAAAATGGGTAAGCAGAGAATTCTACTTCAAATATTATAAGGCTATGTTATTTTTTGGAAAATATATTGTGTAATAGGATTCTTTTATTGGAGAATGTGTGGTTAAAAAATAGGAAAAAGTTTTGGATTTACGTGTAAAATTATTTTATTGGGAGAATGTGTAGTTGAAAATGAGTTTGTGGAAAAATGAGGGGCTCAAACATGAGCTAAATCTTTTCTGTAAACCACAAAAAATGTTACTTTGATAAAGAAAAATAATTAAATGAAAATTAAACTAACATGCTCTTAATATTTTCTGTAAACTCAATAAATCAATATAAAATAGATCTCCAAAAAATTTGTCTAGACTAATGCAAAAATGAAATCACTGAATTCAATGTTTGTTAGATGAAGCATATATGATGTTTGTGTGCATGGTGTGTGATTGTGATTTAAGAATTATGATCTAGGACATCTGTTTGTAAATTTAGTGGATTGTAAATTTTTTGTTTGATATACTGTTATCATGAAATTATTAATATACCTGTTTATATTTATTCAAAAAAATTAATATGGTCCTTCATTTATATGTTGGTGTTTTCATGGTTATAGTTGGGGCCCAGTTATCGAGAATGGATCTTACAAGGACAAACAGCGTCTCTACCTTTCTGAACAGGTAAAGTTGATGTATTTAAATATTGCCTTCAATTATCAGGTAACACTTAGTAAGCATATATTGGTGTCTCAACTTACTGTTCATATAATGTGTAGTGGTGTTTAATATGCATTGCACACATTTCTTACTCTTTTGATTTATAAGGAATCATTTGAAAGACAAGGACGTGAGTTGTTTATTTATTAAGACTAAGATTCATCTTTTTTTGTTTTCTTTTTTGATTAATGCTTTACACCATTGTAGTGGTCAGATTTATTTTTATGAATAAATTCTCTCTCTCTCTCTCGTTGTTATTAATGCTTTACAGCATTGTTTGTAATGTTTTTCAATTGCACAAGGACGCTAAAACATGTCTAGTTGCACTCACAGACACACATAATATTACATGTCATATTTCATTTATTCGGATTAATACAAGTTAAAATTTGTCTACCTTCTGTTTATGGTCAGCAATGCATGAAACAGTTGTTACACCTATTATAGCTTGCATTATTCTTTTAGTATTGACTATACTGAAAATTCAATTCTGTATATTTTAATTCATCTCCTTCCATCTTCTATAACTTGAAACCTGAATGATTCATTTCTTCTTCTTTTTTTCCCCCACTTTTCGTCAACATGGGAGATATTAATGGTAAAGAGTTCTACTATACTTAGTAGGCAACATAAGTAACGAGTTTTATTTTTTTTCTTGTATTTTGCATGAAATTCCTATAATTCCTTCCCTCTCAATTTTCTCATCCATCATGCAAAAGCACTTTTATGTGTTATTCTTCAGCATTTCTGTTATATTTATCTCGTACAGGTTGTGACATTTTTGTTCTTGTAAAATAGACTATTTTTTCCACTGTTATTTACTAAAGCTGTGTTATTGTTGAGGAATCGCTTTCTAAATTCCCAAATGTACTAATTTTCAATTAGTATGCCTATTATTTTACCAGTGAACTGATCGTTTTTCTCCTTTTCGCTGACCAGACTGATCAGACCGTGCCTAACACTTTAATTGTAGCAAATTGTGATATTGTGAAGCCCCGAGTCGCGGCAGAAAACCATATAGCAAATGTAAGTTTATAACTGGACATAATTATTAACTTAAATATATTATTAACATGTTGATCTGATTCTCATTAATTGCTTGATTGCTAGTTCAATGAAGATGCAAGCTCACCTTTCGTTAAGAAGTACAAAACTATCATACATCCTGGAGAGGTACGAGCTGCATGAATACATGGACGTCATTGGCACCATGAACATTTATGCATATCTTTCAGATAAAATATGCATTCTGTGCTGTATCTATTCGAGGTTGTTATTTATTCTCTAGTATGTGTGCAAATATAGTGCCTTTTATGTGACAAATTATAATCATTTATGCCCTGGATTATTTGTTTTTTGAGGTGGCTAAATTTGTAGCTGGAATTTTCGAATCATTCTAGTGCTTATGGTTTGCATAGCCCAATTAGCAAACTTTCCACCTATTCTCTGGTCCTTACCTTGAGCAGTCTATCCATCTTCGCTTGACACCACATCTACAGGCATTTCAAACCAATATGAATGAAATACTGGAAATAGAAGGCAGAATTAGTGCAATTCTCCCTCCTGGAGGATAATATACTCCTCCACACGCAACAAATGACTCCTACTTCTCTCCACCAAGGTTCATGGGAGGACCCAAGTATAAAAATTGATAGACTCAATAATACTGACAATCTATAGCAATACCTAGTATGGGTAAAAAAATAGAGATCAACAGTATTTTTCTTTCAATCTGTCTTACCTTTATGAAAATTTTTAAGCGTATTTGTGCGGTACTTTTTAAAAATTTCTTGCTATTTGTTTTTACATTTGATATTCCATTGCAAGGCCCCACCAATTCTCATCTTAGTCAATGACAACAATAACTACTGCTTCAATCAACATCCTATCACCATAAGCATTGGTGTAATTTTTTTTAAATTGTCAATCACACTGTAGGTCAACAGAATCAGAGAACTTCCACAGAATAAAAATATAGTGGCAACGCACACTGACTGCCCTGAAGTAAGTATTGATTCAAGGTTCATGTTCCTTTTAATATTTGTGGCACAGTTATTTTGAAATATGCAGATTAATTTTGGTTTTATCGTGAATATAGGTTCTTATTTGGGACATTGAAGCCCAACCCAATCGGCAAGCTGTCCTTGGAGCTGCTGAATCACACCCAGATTTGGTGTGTTTTTTGTTTCTAAAGTTTCATTTATGTTGATTGTAGGGTTCTCTCTTTGCCATCTTTTAATCAATGGATTATCTTGTTTTCCCTATGGATTTTTCGTTTCTTTCATCAATCCTAAACTTCAATCTACAACCATATTTGGAAGGTAGCAGTATGTGTTCACCTTCTTGCAAACACTGTCTCCTTATTGTGGAAGCTCTTTGCAGAAACCTAAATTTTATAGAAGTAATAGAACTATGTTACTAAAGGTAATGGATCTCATTAATCAATTTATTTGGTAGCATAAATGTATTTATTACAGATTTTCTAGTAAGGCTTTCATTAGGGTCTGCCTGTGGGACAGAGTCGAATTATAATACAAGCTCATGATGGACTCAAAATTGATATAAATCTTACATTCTCAGGCAACAATTTTCAAGAACTTCTGGGATGGACAATGTAAACAATGATTCGGTTGGAAATTTCATGAATATTATAAATTTCTGCAAGAGAATTTTTATGGATCTGATGATTGAACTTATATCATTGGTTCTTTCTGCTGAATTGCAACATTTCAAAGTTCAAGTTGTTGTGCAAAATGCTGCGGCATTATGCTCACTGCTTTTGTTGAGTCTGTATAATATTTTTATTCAACCTTGGGGATTTCAGTAATGCGGTTTAAAGTAAAATATTATGTGGGTATACGTTGATGCATTACTCGTCTCAATTGGTTATGGAATAATGCCTTGATATATTAAAAGCTACACTACTTTCAGTCCATTTACTTTCATATCCAAAGTAAGGCTTCGTACAATTTTCAAAGCTGTAGGAAGTCTATTTTAATTTTGGATGCTAGACTTGAATCCTAATAGAAATTTCTTCAAGATGAAAATAAAATAAAATAATGTTTTGGTGCTTCTGGACATGGTGTTTTCCGAAAATGGCTTGCTCCCAAGTCAAATTCTAGGAGATAATATTCTGTGTGTGGTGAAGGGTTTGCAACAAACTGTACCACTTTCAAGAATCATGAGTTCCACAAGAAATGATTTGGTAGTCCTTACTCTAAAGGAGGATTGCAATGAGAATACGTATACAACAATGTCACTGTTATCTAGTTACCACTTGGAACAGTTCCTTTTTACCACTTGTTTTTTTTAGGTTCTGTTGTCGTGTTCTATTCCAGTTTCTCCTGCTGTAACTTGAAGTCATTCTCATTCGAATCTACATTGGCAATTTGCCCTCTTCCTGTGCAGCTCTAGTGGATTTGATTAATTGTCTATTGGTTCATTGGTTGTGTTTTCTGAGGTAAAGACCATGGAACATAACCTGTTGCCTTCTTTTAGGTGTTATCTGGACACCAAGATAATGCAGAATTTGCACTTGCAATGTGCCCAGCTGAACCCTTTGTGCTTTCAGGAGGTATGAATAACGAATCTATTATTTTCTCCTTTTTAATCATCTGGAATAGTTTCATTCTTGTGGCATTCTCTACTAAGCTTTGTTGTGATTTTTCTATTGATGTTTTGACACAATGAAATTTCTGACAGGAAAAGATAAATCTGTGGTATTGTGGAGTATTCAGGATCATGTTTCAACATTGGCCACAGATGCTGGCCAATTAACAGGATCTGCTGGTTCAGTTGTAAAAGCTGCTGATAATTCTTCTATTAGTCCCCGAGGGGTTTTTCAAGGGCATGATGATACAGTTGAGGATGTGCAATTTTGCCCGTCCAGGTATCTTGCATGCATCATTATCTTGATGGATTACACGTGTATTTATATTTTATATATAAGCCAAAGTTTTTTGATCCTCATCATTGTCTGCCACTTATTATTTTCTTCTAGGCTGCTTTGGTGTTTAATCATGAGGCCATTTGCTTTCCTTTTTTCCCTTTCTATTTTCTGACACATTTATTATGACTTGTTTCTTCGAACTTGTGAAAATGTTGCAGCAATCTTGAGTATCTGTTCTTTTCTTCCTAAATATGTAATGCTGTTATAAGTTTTTGAAGTGTCGCCTTGAATCTGATATATTTGTCATGCTGATGAAGTTCGCAGCAGTTTTGTAGCGTTGGAGATGATTCTTGTTTGATACTATGGGATGCAAGGATAGGATGTGGTCCCGTTGTGAAGGTTAGATGACCTCTTTTCTTAACACTTGATATTATGCAATTTTTCCGTTCTTTAGGGTAGACCACAATATTCTTCGAACATGAACTCATTGACATTAGGCTGCAGTGGGGCTCAAGAATTAGGTTATTATTGCATTCTCATCAAGTGCTTTAACTCATCTACTGTGTACTGCTGAACAATATTCTGAATCTTTGATTCTCCAGCAATAGTATATTAAAAGGGACATTTTCTGAAAAATATGACATTAAGACTTGTATGATTGACTCTGTTTGAACTTTCGAAACATTAGTCTCATTTGAAGAAGGAATTTTGCTAGATGACCTGATATTTATATTTTGAGTGTAACAACTTCCTCTAATTTGTGACGAGATATTAATGCCTGAATTTTGAAGCATCTTTTGGTTGCATTTGTCTTATTTATTGTTGGATCCAATAATTAAATGCTATACACATGCCATTATCTGACATCTTAAACTTTTAGATCGGTGATAACATAGCATGAAAACATGTAAAGGTTCTGAGTTCAAGTTCCATCGCCACCCATTTTAAAGAAATTGTGTACATGTTTAGACTTTGATGGGAAAAAATAGATCCCACCCACGTGAGGCATGTTGAAGGCAATATTTAAATGTTGTAACTTGTACGTGTCATCTTATCAACAACTTGAGCTTTTAGTTAAAGTGGTTCAACATTAATATTATATATTTGCAATGTATACTTGATTCAAATAATATTGTCAAATTGACAAGTACCTTATTAGCATTTCCATATACACGTCAACTTCTTTATCATCGAGCAAGGTAGTAAGGTATAGATATGTCCCTCTTCAGAAGCAGTTTTAAGTGTTGTGCTGTATTCCTACCCCATCTTTCTGCCTACGTTGACGCTAGATTATTCGTCAGTAGATTCTGTGTGGAGTTTTTTGACGGAAATTGCAAAACTTTTGTCTTCAAGTTCAGTGCAGAACTTCGGAATCAAATTAGATCAGACTAATTTCCCCATAACCTTTCTGGAAAGCTAGTCAGTCCATTAAAATATTTGAATATTCTGTACTGGTTGAAGAATATTTTTAGGATTTTTTATGTTTAGTACTATTTTTCTTCTTTGTTTTATCAATGTTTTTATTCTATTTTGTATGTCTTGTATTCTTCAAATTTTGTTGACATATAGACTAAATTCCAAATTCAGTTTAGTTACTTTTTCTGACCTGGGTTACTAATCTTTGTATCATGACTAGGTTGAAAAAGCGCACAGTGCCGATCTTCATTGTGTAGATTGGAATTCTCACGATGAAAATTATATCCTAACTGGGTGGGTCAGTCTGTTAAATATGCATATATCCCCCCTATGATGATTATAAAAGACTATTTATATGTAACATTTGATAATGTGTCTTTCCTTCTTTTATGCAAGTTAAGTTCATCAAAGATTTAGGTTCTTATGCAATCGCATTCATTCAGGTCCGCGGATCATACAATTCACATGTTTGATCGCCGCAATTTAAACTCTGATGGAGTCGGATTGCCTGTCCATAAATTTGCAGGTCATACATCTTCTGTTCTTTGTGTCCAGGTATTGCATTCGCCTTTGCTAATCATATTTTTTCCGACTATGCATGTCTAATCTATTTGTTCACTTAACTTTAACCAATTATACAAATTCCAGTGGTCACCAGGCAAATGCTCGGTCTTTGGGTCCTCAGCAGAAGATGGTCTGTTGAACATCTGGGATTATGACAAGGTGGGAAGCTCCTGATTTTCATATAACTCTTTTCCACTCTTCTCATTGTGGTATTAACTGCTATCAGTAGGTTGATGCGTCAAACCTGTCGTACAGAATAATTTCGAGTGTGCGTATTATGTTAAAGATGTAATTGTTTAAGGCCATCAACAAATCAACACTAGAATAACTTCGTTCTCACCTAACACGAGATAATTTATGGCGATCTTAATATACACTGATGGATTTGAACACTTTTTTCTTGGTTATCATATTGCAGGTTGATAAAAAGAAAGAAAGTGGGTCCAAATCTCCAAATGCTCCTCCGGGGTTGTTTTTCCAACATGCTGGCCACAGGTTAGAAAGTTCCATCCTTTCTCTTAGCAAAACGAGTACTGTGTACTTTGTTTTGTTTTAGTGTAGGATCTTGCTGTCACGTGCCCTTACTCTCATCTGCCGACACATTATATTTATTATTGAAGTATTCTTGTTCACATTATGGAGAACAATGATTCGTATGTTAGAGTTACTGACTTGAATCTGTTTAGATTTATGTATGTATTGTAATTTTCTGTGGAAGAAAATGGTGTTAAATTGTTAAAATTTAGATGACATGTACTCGTGAACTAAAAAATGCAATTAATATTAGAAAACAGCAGGTAATGGAGAAAATTAATACTGGAGAACTATGTATCAAATGCATCCTGTGGAATCAGAAATAAAAATTGCATCATACTGGATAAATGCTAGAGTTCATTAATAACTTCAAAGAGTACATTTTCACTCTGTGCT
>CAIGRO010188090.1:0-14738 GCA_903798355.1 Fraxinus baroniana
ACATTTAAAAAAATTGAGAGATATGTTCATTATTCGTATTTTGTTGAAAGTAATAGAATCAATCGTGATTTCATCAACTTTATATCAAATAATTTATGTCACTTCAATCATTCTTTGTCACGTGAACAACTTTTTTTGCGTACGTTATGGATCCAATGTTTGAGAATGAAAGATCCACTAGAATGACACTTGTGTCGTTCTGTCTATAAACATAACTATAAGCAGGCACGATCCGTCCATGCCCTAAGTGCCGTTAGGGGGTCCAGTGCTTAAGGTCGTTGTGGAGGAAAGGAAGCAAAATATTGGAGAAATTATCAGAATGTCACAAGAGCCGTAAAAAGACACTTGTGTCGTTCTATCTATAAACACGAGTATAAGCAATCACGAATAATTCATGCCCCGAGAACCACTAAATTGAACACATTTAAGTTGAGAGATGGACATGCCGTTTACAAAAGTTGAGAGTTGTGCTCATTAATTATATTCTAATGAATCAGTAGAGTAACTTATGTTTTCATGAACTCGATATCGTATTATCCACATCATTTAAATCGTTCTTTGTCACGTGATCAACATTTCCGACTTTTTTTTAAGTTAGGGGATCAAATGTTAGATGTCGTTGCGTCGAGAAAAAACAAAATATTTGATAAATCAACATAGCGGCACAAAGAGCCGTTAAACGACACTTGTGTCGTTCTTTCTATGTCAATTCTATCTTTATTTTTCACATGATTGACATTTCCGACTTCCTTAAGTTAGGGAGTACAATGCTACTCCAGCATTGCCGCTTTTCCTTACAAAATATTAGAGAAATCATCATAACGGCACATGTGCCATTAAACGACACTTGTTTCGTTCTGTCAATAAACAAGTATCTAAAATAGTTGATCGACATTTCTGACTTCCTTAAGTCATGGGGTACAATGATTAGGGTCGATAAGGTGGAAATGAAGAAAAATATTAGAAAAATCATCAGAACGGCACGTGTGCCGTTAAACGAAACTTGTGTCGTTTGGTCAATAAACAAGTATCTAAAACAGCAGATCGACATTTCTGACTTCCTTAAGTTAAGTCATTGTGTACAATTCTTAAAGTCGTTAAGGTGAAAAGGAAGCAAAATACTGTAGAAATCATCAGAATGGCACATGTGCTGGTATACGACACTTGTGACGTTTTGTCAATAAACATGAGTACGAGCGGCCACAACCCCTTCGAACCCCGATAATTGATAATTCGAACTTATTTTAAGTTGCAAGATGGACATGCCGTGCAGAAAATTTGAGAGTTACACCCCTTAATTATATTTTCTAACGAATCAATATAAGTTCCAAGATGGACATGCCGTGCATAAAATTTGAGAGTTACACTGATTAATTATATTTTCTAACGAATCAATACAATGACTTGTGATTTCATCAACAAGATATCATTAATTTATGTCAATTTTATCGTTATTTTTCACATGATCGACATTTCCAACTTCCTTAAGTTGGGGGTACAATACTTGAGGTCGTAGCGACGAAAATGAATCAAAATATTGGAGAAATCATCATAACGGCACATGTGCCGTTAAATGACACTTGTGTCGTTTGGTCAATAAACAAGTATCTAAAACAGCTGATCAACATTTTTTACTTCCTTAAGTTAAGTAATTGGGTACAATTCTTAAGGTCGTTGAGGCGAAAAGGAAGCAAAATATTGGAGATATCATCAAAAGGCACGTGTGCCGGTACACGACACTTGTGACGTTCTGTCAATAACATGAGTACGAGCGGCCACGACCTCTCCGAACCCCGATAATCAATAATTCGAATTTATTTAAGTTGCAAGATGGACATGCCGTGCAGAAAATTTGAGAGTTACACTCATTAATTATATTTTCTAACGAATCAATACAATGACATGTGATTTCACCAACAAGATATCATATAATCTATGTCTATTCTATCATTATTTTTCACATGATCGACATTTCCGACTTCCTTAAGTTAGGGGGTATAGTACTTGAGGTCGTAGCGGCGGAAAGGAATCAAAATATTGGGAGAAATCATCAAAACGACATATGTGCCGTTAAACGACACTTGTGTCATTCTGTCAATAAACAAGTATCTAAAACAGCTGATCGACATTTCTGACTTCCTTAAGTCATTGGGTACAATTTTTAAGGTCATTAAGGTGAAAAAGAAGCAAAATATTAGAGAAGTCATCAGAATGGCACATGTGTCGGTACACGACACTTGTGACGTTCTGTCTATAAATCCAAGTATAAGCAGCCACAATCAATCCATGCTCTTGAGAACCAATAGATTGAACTCATTTAAGTTGAAAGATGGAAGTGCCGTTTACAAAAGTTGAGAGATAAGCTCATTAATTATACTTTCTAACGAATTAATACAATGACTTGTGATTTCACCAACTCGATATCGTATAACCTATGCCAACTCAATCGTTCTTTGTCACTTGATCAACTTTCAGACTTTCTCAAGTTGGGGAATCCAATTTTTGAGGTCGTTATGTTGAAAAGGAAGCAAAGTATTTGAGAAACCAATATAACGGCACAAGTGTCGTTACTGGACTTGAAAACGGCCCGTGTAGTTGCGTGTGTAAACACGACTGTAAGTAGCCATGACCTATTCATGCCTTGAAAAATAATAGGTTGAGCTTATTTACGTTATAATATGCACATGACATGTACAAAAGTTAAGAGATATGTTCATTAATTTAATCGACACATATGAGTGGGACGACTTGTGATTTCACCATCTCGATAATATAAAAGCTATGTCATTTCAACATTTCTTTGTGACATGGTCAATTTTTCTGTGTTATTTACGTGAGGAGTCCATTATTAGAGATTGTTTCGTTGAAAAAAATCAAATCACAGTAGATAACGATTGTAGTGCCATTTTACGTAGTGAAAAACAACTGAAATGACATTCTATATTTCGGGTAACAGTTGGAGTGTCATTACCTTCCAATAGTTGCAAACAACATAAAAAACACACTAAGTACAAAAACAACACCAACTTAAATACTATTTAATACTATATTCATTAATAAATGTACAATTTATATAAGATTTCTAAAATTATATTTCTTTTTTCTTCAAATGTAAATGAGATTTAATATAGATGATAAATATTCATAAGATACCCAAATATGTGAAGAATATAATGAAGAATAGGATTTTAGAGTAGCAAGAATAGTTGAAGAGAAGAAAACGAGTTATTGTGATTTTGGGGATCAAAAATTGAATTGGGGGATTTAATTGGATTGATAAGGGTGTTAGGGTCTTTTCCAATGGTGAGGGTATTCATGACATTTGACATTGTTTGTTTAGGGTAATTATATTACCACACCAAGTTTTTACACAAGATTTAAATAAAAAAAAAATCCTTATCATTTTCATTTGGGTAAGTATATTACCACAACAAAATTTACTTACTACACCACATTATAATTGCACCACAATTAAATTATACTTTTAATAAATACACCACAATAAATTTACAATTATACCCTTAATCCAATAAAAATGAATCAATGTGGTGTGGTCATCATCTTGCTCACATCGTTGGCTATTACAGTTTTTTCCTTTTTCTATTTTGTTGAAATTAAATGGGACAAAAATGAATTTTTGTGGTTGATCTTGAATTTTGAGGTAAAGCTTTGACTTTTAGGTTTTTTATGCTAGGTTGGTTGGTTTCTTGATTCCTATAAGTGAAAATACCAGAACAGATAGTAACCAAAGATCACAACAATGGTATAACAGGAAGATGATTCGAGGATTACGGCAAATGGTAAACCAAGGAAAAAACTAGTTTGAGTAGAAAAATTAGTTGTTTTACATGAGATGTCATTGTGCACTCATATTCAAAGACCATAGAACCTGTGGGCACTTACAAATACATCCAAAAAAACCCACACATTCCGTACATCAGAAAAGAAAAAAAGATAGATCGGGAATTATGGCTTGTTACTGCCTTTCGTCGTCTAGACAGATATATCAAAGTTAATAAATAAAGCACAATAATTGAATCTGAAAATCTTATATTGTTCCACTTTCTAACAGATTCTGCTCTTTATGACTTTTCAAAATTGTAGAACAAGAATGGGAATGGGTTCATTTCAGAGGAAGATCTTAGGTCTGATCCTGCATATTCCTCCTACTATCATTCAAACGTCAATCTAAACCCAAGGCTACCACCCCCTTTAATGTCAAGGGAGGATTGGTGGTTTGCACAGAGGCTGCAAGGAGTTAATTGATTTTGCAATCGGGGATAGGAAGAAGGTGAATGAGAGTAAATCACAATCTACAACTCTCTTTTCTGTCAAAGAAATTAGGTTTTATATTTGTGGTGTAACAATAATTTATTTAATTAAAAAATATGTTAAAATCCTAATTATGTAATTTTACTTAAGGATATTTAAGTAAATAAGAAATTTGTAGTTTACTTAATAAAATTTGTAGTGGTAATATAATTACCCGTTTGTTTATTGTGTTTGATAGTTGAAGGCTATTTTATCAAAAAAAAAATTTAAGGAGTTTATTTAACCAATGTTGTTGTTTAACTAGGCTCTTTAACAAATTCTCCCGAAATAATAATAATAATGGAGTAATATTTATGTACTTNAAAAAAAAATTAAAGGAGTTTATTTAACCAATGTTGTTGTTTAACTAGGCTCTTTAACAAATTCTCCCGAAATAATAATAATAATGGAGTAATATTTATGTACTTTACAACTCGAAAAAAAAAAAAAAAGGATCGTCTGTGCGCGAGTGCTTGATAAGGTTTCAAATGTCAAAGTTTGAAATTTTGAACTCTTCCTTTTTATTTATTTATATTATATCTTACATTTTGCTATAGTTATTAATATTTATGGCAAATTTATGATACTATGGCATCCTTTTTCACATTTTAAATTTGAAATATGGTGAAATTATGAAAGCACGTCCATTTCAAATGAATGGACCAGGTCAATTGTGAAAATAAGAAGTTTCCTTTTTCTGTCATTTTTTTTTTATTCCTTCTCTGTATTTTTTGATCGAAATTTTCTATAAAAGATTATAAATGAAAAAGAAGACGTGAAAGAAACAACAAAGGAAAGCGTACTGGGCATGAAAGGAGTTTACAAATGAATGTCGTCAAAAAAAAGTCTTTTGAGTTCATATTTTGAAGTCAATTTTAGTTCAGTATTTTTAAAGCTAACTAACCTTTTTTTAAATCTAGTTAAGTTAATAAAAACAAATGGAGTAATATTTATGTACATTCGTTATCATATAGAACATATGAAAATAGATATGATCTTCTAAGCACCGTTCTTAGCTTATGTTAAGTTTAATTTGATGGATAAAAATTTTAAGATTTAAATTAAATTTATTTCAACCATTCAAATATAATGAGAGTTACCTCACTTACGGAACTAAATAATAAAATGAAACTGTTCTATCTTTTGTAAAGACACTTCTTGAATCAAGAGATTTCCATTTTATTCATTTCTTTTTTGGAAAAAGGAAATAGTTTAATATATAGACAACTCTAGAGGAAATAGTAGCCAAAAACATCATAAGTGTATTTTCTTGTATCTTGCAAGCTAAATGCTCTAGTTTTGGCAAAAGAATGGGTGAAAAGAAAGTTTTGATGATGCACAACACATGACCGTACGAGAAATGCTAGTGGTACATAATTTTTATACATAATGATTCACATAACGCTCACATGGAATATCCTTAATTTATTAAGGTACAAATTTTGGATTATCAATCACTTCTTATCCTTGACAACTTTGACTAAATTTTAAAGTAGTGATGTAAAACAACAATTTTTGTAGTCACTTATCGAATTTTTTCAACAAAAAAGGAAGAGAAACAATTGGAAAGTATGAATCCCTATGTAATTCTAAATAAATGGATTCACTCAAAACTGGACAGGTTGCTTACTCGAGTGAGTATTGCAATTAAGGAAGAAAATAGTGGGCCAATGGAAACTGAATGGAGACTGCTCTCTCTTTTCTATTTAGCAATTGGAGATCAACTCTATTCTATTCTATTCTATTGCAGACAATGATACCAAAATTTTGGAAAATATCGAATATTTACTAGATGCCAGGAGAGTAGAATAGGTAAGATTTGAACTTATTTTCCTTCCTCAACAGTCCCAGGATATGTAATCCCGGTTACCGAACTGAACAACCATCAATGACCACCGGAGATCGATAGTTAATTATGTCAAACAATTAGGATCGCTGTCAACCTTGATTACTCTAGTATTATAAGACCCACAAAAGCCACACTTGTGATACAGCCAATGAAATGGTGCACTTCCCTTCTTGTCACAATCATTGCATAATATGTCCTGGACATACCAAATGAAGTTCCTCAACCACTGGTTTAACAAGCAAATGAGTAGAAAGACACGTTGGTAATGTGAATTGATGCTTACTTGACAGCGGTTCCTATATTCTTCCGGAAGCACCTCAGAAGCCATTAAAGCGTCAAGCATGCCAAAGTAGACCTGGATAGGAGAAGCAGAATACGATCTTCAAGTTAACTTGTATACATTAGCAGTATAGAAAAATAGCAGACACCAGAACATTCCTGTGGCCCTTTTGTATTGACTCCAACCCCTCACCCACAACCCGCAGAAAAAGGAAAAATGAAAAAGAAAGTTGTTCATCATCCAATTGATCCTAAATGACCAACTGCATCACCTCAAAGGAAGAACAAATACTAAAAATATTTTGATCAGTTTGTTCCCAATTCATCAACAACCACCCTCCCTAAGTTACAAAGATAATTCAAAGAAATAAAGAGGATCTACTTACCGACATATCTCCCATAGATTTGCTACATATAGGACAAATGTAGTGCGTGCAAGCATACGCCTGTATTATGGAAAATAAAGGTAAATGCCAGCATTGTGTTATATAGTTCACAAACACAGCCCAACAAGTTAAGCAGAACGGAACAGAACAGACCAGACCAGACCTGGAAGCAAGCAGAATGCATATAATGGCCACAACGAAGCGCCCTTACAGATGTACTTGATGTGAACAAAAAATCACAGCATATGGGGCAGTTAGTTTCAAGGCCTTTCTCCCTGCACTTGTGATCCACCAGTTTCATTCCCAAGCAATAATTGCATGTCATGCAATGGAAAAAATCTATACCAAGTCCCTTTCCAACACGGCATAGATTGCAAAATGGGCAATGATAAACTTCCCTGAAGATTAAAATTTGAAGGATAATATGGAAAAAGTCAGATCACAAGTTCCACTAGTGCTATCTACTCACATTGTGATCTAATAAAATTACATGAAATGCACGTCTGGTTATATGTGTGTATCTATGTACCATGTGTCTCTAGAAGATATGCATTGAACCAAGCGCTGGTTTAGAACAGAGATATGAACATAAAATTTAAGGGAATCGTTAGAGCAACAGCACAAACCTCCTGAGAAAGGTTGGCCAGGAATGAGAAGGAAGATTTACAAGCTTCCCTAATTACAAACTTAATTAACAATTATACACCGTTACTGGCATTCAGAATGACACAGGAAAATATTCAACATGATGCAGTAATGTAGACAATAAGTTTACTCCAAAAAATCCTTAAAATCTGAACAAAGGAAAGACAAACAATGTATTTCTTTACTTTGAAGTGGTGAACGCAGTTAAAATGAAAGCAGATGATCTGTTCCATTTTACAATCATGAATAATGGAAAGTAAACCTCAGTCCATGCTTCATTCGAGGCCCTTAATCATCTAAAGATTTTTCAGTTTCAAATATTGAGATTTTTCAATTTCAAATATTGAGATAATTTAAAAGAAAGAAACCTATTGGAGCCACAAGACACTGCCAACAGAACAAATTCAATGAAAGCTGACCTTTCATCATCAAAAAATTTGCAGCTACTGCAATAGTATTTTGCCATCAGAAGCCCATTGCAAGATGGGGTTGTGCAAACAGGCCCAACTGGTTGAATTTTTAGGCAATTCATACACATCATCTCAGATGTTGCCTTCCTGTAAATAAACAATTGAATATCATTGAACAACTTTTTTATTTGTAGTTTCCATATGATAAAATCATTTCATGAAATGCACCTGTCCATAGAATGGTCACTGACTTCATCATGGCAGAATCTGCATGAAAATAACTTGCCACAGCAAGCAGCGCGAAGCTTGCAGTTTCTTTTGTAATGCTCACATCCAAAGACTTGTTTCTCTGGATCACGAAATGATGGGGAACATCCAAGTAAATCTTCACCATCTTTCGTTTCACTGGTTCTTGATTGTGAAAACTTCTGCTGAGAAGCTATCCAACGACTAGATAACAGATGCACCAACCACAGTAAGTAAAAAGCAGGACATTAATGAAAGATATGGATCTAAAAGATCAATTTGTAAAAAAGAGGAACCTTGTCATTAGATTTTGAATAAGATAGGCTTTTCTTCTTGGATCAAGAGTTGAATCACGAGAAACCTTTCTTATCTCCGACTCAAGCTCATTTTGGTTCATCCGGAAAATATCTTTCCACCCAGGCTTAAAAGTATAGTCATTTTGGTCCAATGATTCATGTAACTCATATTCTGAACATGGAAAAAATTGAAGTTCAAGAAGCAACACCAAGCAAATTCTTTAATATGTGCATCTAACTGTCCAAAACACAGAATTAATAGTGGAAAGTTACAAGGCAGGATATATTAAGCATTACAAGTACCTTTAGAGATACTATATTCCGGTGTGGATGTCTGCAAAGATGCAGCTGGAGTCCCTTCCCACCATTCATTAAGCCACTCACTGAACATTGTGTTTTTGGTTGCTTGTTTCCACGTGTCCATCATTTTATTTTGCTCTTCCTGGGTAAGAGCTGATGTAACCCATGGTAGCATTGACTGCAGCACTTCTGCTCCTGTTGTACCAATTATGCGGCCAACAAGTTTGTCTTGCTCGTCCACAGAAAAATGTCTGTCAAACAATGGCCAAAGTTCAACTTCTTCCCGCATAACATGATGATCTAAAGTTACTTTAATGGATTTGCACATGCCCTGTATCTTTGTAGCTAGCTCATTATATTTTCTCGAACTATCAATGCAATCAGAAGAACTGGACAGACTTGCACTTGAATCTCCAGTCAAATTTCTTCCATTCAAGTTTTCATAAAGTTGAGAAAGCTCAGCTAGCGCAGATGAGATATCCTCAAATAGTTCCTCTTCCTGCTTGTGGTCTAGCGTATAAGAATGACTAACATTATGAAGGGTTTCTTTTGCTTCCAAGGCAGGGAATACAATATCATCCTCAGCATTACTGTGAGCTCTATATAAGCCCCATAAAAGACGAAATCTACCACTAAATTGTCTAAGGAAAGTCTCATCACAATCACTAAGTTTACCAGACTCAGCATCCAGGAATTCTAAATCTTTTCTAATGGCTTTGTGAAATTTGAAAATGTTGTCAATGGGTCGAGTTGTGAGCCCACTGGTACTGGAGTTGATCTCTGTTTCCCAGTTGAAAAGACTGGAGATGAGGGAAGGAGCACTAGGACCGAAAGATAAAGAGCGCAATGATTTCGCTGTGGCAAGGGAACTCATTCCAAGACAATTGCTACTCACTCCTAAACCAGGAACACAACAAGACTGGTTAGTGAGAGATGCTTTCTGGAACTCTATCACTGAAGAATTGCAAGAACTACTTTCTCCTAGACGAGCTGAGTTTGCAGGCTCAACTGTCTTTTCAAAATAACTTGCTAGTCCGCAAGTTGAATTTTCAATAGAGGTACTTGAACAGGCAAAAGACTGACAAGATCTATTGAAAATCTCTTGGGGTTCTGTCAGCACTTTTGCAGCACAACACCCAATTGCACTAGAAGACAAACAGGTGCCACTTGGACAACCTTTGCATGCCCAACCAGAGAACAGAGTTACCAATGCACCATCTGATGCCGGAGCTGCATTAGATAACAGAATTAGAAACAGAGCATGTACATCACATTTTGCCCTTGCTAATAGTAATTGAGAATAAAGTGACAAAATTTAGAAAAAGGGAAGCAGAAAGAGAACCTGCCATATGCATGTTGTAAAGAAAAGTCCTAGCTTCCACTTCGCTCAGTGATCCGATCAACCATGGTAAGACACATTCAATCAATCTCAGTGGCATAACACACAAGCTTTGATACAGAAGTTCTCGCTGCCGTTCAGGGCTGAAATGCTTCCGTGCAAGGGGAAGAACCTAGAATTTAGGGTAATCAGTAAACGTCTATAGAAGGTGTCTTATTAAATGGTGCAGGAACAGAAGTGCCCCCATTCACTGGAAGCGCATATACATCTTTATCTTAGGAAGGCTGAACGTTACAGAAATAAAGCATCACAAAATCTCTTACCTGGATTTCCTCATTGCGAAAATGCATTTTTATGGTCTCCATTATATGATCAGCTTGTGAGCATAATCTAGAATAAAATTCAGCAGATGAATTGCCTCCAGCACTTTCAATACTTTCTATGAAGCATCTGAACTTGTCAAATTCACTCTCTTCTTCCGCATGCTCTTGGACGAAAGACATTTCTCCATCAACGGCTGGGAATATAACTTTGTCCTCAGCAATGCTTCAGCAGAAGTAATATAAGTCAAGCTCATTTAAGAACAAAAGCAACAGAAGCAGGGCACTTCATTGTGAAACATTAATTTGGAGTGTAAAACTGGTGGTAAAGTATATCACAAGGAAAGCACTGACAACAATGATGTTAAGAACAATATTTTCAGCTTCTCCAATTCACTAAAGCAGTTAATAAGAAGAATAGATTTGATTCCATTTTTGAACTTTTGAGGCACATCTAAACTAGATAACTTGTCCTCATAAGCAGGCTTCAAAAACTTTGCTTATAAAAGAAGCCAGGTACAAGCTACAAACGGTACAATGTCATGGTCCAAATCTTAGAACAGCTACTTTTATTCAGAGGAGATCATAATTAAGAAGTGTCACGGCACAAGTACGAAAACTACCTATGGAAGATGCAGACTTCGGCAATGAATTGAAGCCTCCTATTAAAGGCAGATAGATCGGAAAAATCTCCAGTTAACTTTATGCTTCTAGCTGCTTCAGCGATGTCACTCAGTTCCTTTTCAATAGCCTTATGCCAATGCAATATATCATCTACTGGATGATCTATGGCATACATCATAACATTACAACCTAACAGCGGATCTCTTTCAGCAGTCCTTGAAGAGTCACAAGCACAGTGTCCATTCTCATTTGGAAGAATGAAGCCCCTAGCCAAAGAATCTGGAGCACTACCATTTCTGGTATCATCTTCTAAACGTTTACGTTTGCTGTTTATCTTTACCCCATCCATCCAGGTAAATATTATCTTCATTACAGAGAATATAAGTCAGAATAATGTCATAAGACAGACCTTCATTTTTGTGTTTTTGGCACTTGAGGTATCTAACCTGTTGAAGCAGCTTTTCTTCAGGGATTATTTTGTGTAAGCATTTACGCATATCCTGCCGCTCTTCAGATGAAACTGACAATGAAAGCCATGGAAGGAATTCTGCCATCATATTCACAGGAATGCTGCACAAAAATTGCCACACCAATGATGCCTGCTCCTCAAATGAGAACTTTTCAATAAGCAATGGGATAACCTGCCACAAAAGCAGATGCTTGTCTCAGATAAAACGCGAGCATTTCGTAGAGAATATATATGGAAATTAAAGAACTGGGTTTGAAGTAGTACAAAAATATTTAATCGCATCAGCTGCCTTTTAGAAAAATACGAAGTACGAAGTTTTGCAGCCTTGTTTTCAAAGTATTTCCGCTTACTTGCAAAATTAACATGCTAAAAATATATCAGACAGAATATATAAAATTACAACCTTTTCTGAGCAACAGTGATGCCTAGAATTTCCAAATGACAAAATAAGAATGCAAGTTATCTCCTTGAAGATTATAAAATTGTGTTTAAAATTATATACACAATGCAGTAATAGGGAGATGTCGTTTTATGAACACATTCTACAGGATATGTATTCAATTTCTCACTGTTCCCCTTTTGGGTTTTCCTAGTAAATTAGAACTCAAAACATCATGTAGAGACAAAACAAAACGAAGGCTAAGGATCAGCAACAACAAATCAAGGAGATAAAAACTGAGAAGCTCAGTTGCCCAAAGTTTGCAGCAACTATTAGAAATTTATAAAGGACAATGTCTAACCCCGAGCAAATCAGCAGGAAATGTGATAATCCAAAGCTAATGAAGGTAAAATCACAGAGTAAAATGGACCATCAGTTTCAAGTGGCAACGGTACTTTGTCCATACAATTTGCACCCAGCTGATTACACTCCAATGACATTTTGACCCATCACATTAAAATCATTTTCCAAAATATTTTTGCATTAAAACGGCTCCAGCCAAGGAAAATGATCTTTGTGTATAAATGTATGAACATCTTGGTTCATGATCACGTAATTTCAACAAATCTGTAAAATATAAACCACCAATGTAAATTCTAGCTCAAGACTCCATCTGTCATTTCTGTTTATGATTGGCAACCTTCAATAATTAGAGGTATTTATGCTAATTTTAGTGAAAAAATTAGATTAACAACTCCTAATAGAAATGTGAATAAGACCTGCTACTTCTATCCTAGTATAGCTCTAGTTATGAGAGTATGTAGGCTATTAATCCTAATGAAGTATGGCTAAGGCAGCATATAAGAAAACAGGGATGTTTTGTTGTTACCAACTGGAATTTAATTTAGTACACGGTTTTTTAGATGAACATACCATAGGCTGCCAAGTGTCATGATTAAAAAAAAGAGAGAGATAAAAACTAAACCTGCTCCTCTTCCTTGGCCATGTGCTGACTGATTGATGTTCGAAGGGCTCCCGTACAGGAGGCCAGCTCTCTCCTGTAGCTCCCTTCATTTTGCATAACGGAGTCTAACCATGTGAATAGCTGATCAAAAAGCACACTTTCTCCCTCGTGCTCAAGGGAGTAAGTTCGTGCCACATTCTTTACACGGATATCAAGTGCAGGAAAGATAACCTGCCATCAAGATTTGGAAAAAAAAAAAACATGATGATTAGTACCTGTTTTACTCATTAGTTTACAATGGGGATAGTTGGGGAAAATGCTCGTTACATACTCTACATATGCACAAACCTTTCAGAATATGAATACAAGGAATGGCACATTAGGTCCAAATGCAACTCCTAACCTAACACAGAACTTATTGAGGAAAATTTTAAAGCTGTGGCAATCCTATGCACCGCCCAAAGCACGTGTATGAGAAATCCATGAAGATCATGTTCTGCTAGCAAATACTTGCAGCATTCTAATTTCTAATGTATAAGAATCTAAGTCTTGTGCTCAATTAACTTGAGGTCAGTTAAATGAATCCTTTTGCAACAATTTTAATTCAAAACCACACATACTCAAAAGACCAATGACATCAGGTTTTTTACAACAATATGAAACTATGTTGATTTTGATCTACCTCTCTGTTACAGCTTGTGCTAAGAGGATGACAATGCTCTTGTGCATGCAAGTTTTTTAAACTTTATGCAAGACATTCCTCAACCATCCAAGTCATCTCTAAACATCTATCTCAACATCCTCCTTTTTGCTTAATTTCTTCAATGTACTTGATGAACTAAAATTATCCAGTATCATAAACCATAACTACAAAGTGGGTATCCAAAATCTTAACTTACGATGCTTCCTTCCTAGTCTCGCCAACTTAAACTAGATTGTCAATGAATAACACAGACTAATCCAATTCATCTTGTGACTGTTTAATAAGCTTATGCATATCTAAATAAAAAACAGAGCACAATTCGTGTGGAACCTTCATGCAAGTCTATCATAAAAGAAAGTCTATACTATTTACCCTAGTTAGAAATCACATTTGCCTTCAAATTCAAGATTCAAAAATGGTGTCACACAAAGGCCCACGCATAAACTATTTTTTAAAGTAACAGGAGTTGTATAAAGAGTAATAAATTCAAAATTCAAAGTGACTACAACTTTCTATAAAGCCTCATTTGGCTCATGAGATTATGCGGGATCAATAGCTAGTCCTAAACCATCATTTGTTTGGTTAGAAGTTGCTATTTAAATTATTAATGTTGCATGATTGCTATTTTATCTTCCAGGTACTAGAACCATCCAATTGATTGACTAAATTATCCCACCGATGAGCAGGATTCATTATGAAGCACTAGGAATAAGGCAACAAGCGTCGGATCTATGTTTTTTTGTTTATGGGAGTGTTGGGTCTATGAGACTTTAAAAGATGGAAGAAAAAATTATCAATTTATATTTTTTTAAACTTCCCTTTTCATTATATTTCAGGATCAAAATATGTATTCCAATATAGTTCAGTTCAAGTTTTGGTTTTATTGGCAGGAACAGAAAAACAAACATCACTTGTGGTTCTGAACACTGTATCGGGTGACAATGTTGTTGATGGATGATTGATGATCACATAGCTCAACTCTAAGTTTTGGTTTTACTGGAAACTAGAAGAAATATTAATTGGGCTTTGTGAACTAATAATATGGGTAACAATTGCTGATGGATGATTGATGATTTTTCTGGTCATTTTAGCAGAGGTTTTTTTTTTTTTTTTTTTTGGGTTGGGGGCATTCTGATGGTTGGTAAGGTAGTAAGCCAGTGACCAGTGGCATTAAGTAGGATTGTTAAGGAAAGTGTTCTTCCCTCTTGTTTTACATGT
>CAIGRO010188128.1:0-13119 GCA_903798355.1 Fraxinus baroniana
TTGGCAATGGAATCAAATTTTATAATCAATTGTGGAAAAAATTATTACTTTAACAGATAATTTACATGTAAAACAAAGTCAAACGAACACAAAATTTAAAAATTTTTTGGGTGAAAAATTATACCAATCAAACACACTTAATTACAATTCTCTGAAAAATATTTTTCCTGTAAAAATTTCTTTCCACCCTTGTAATCAAACGGAATTTGGAGAATATTTTCTGCCTTGAAGATCACATTAGTCTTTGATTTTGTGAGACTTTTGCATCTAATTGTAGTTTAAGATTTATGTATTTAAAAGCTTTGCCAATATATTCATTTTCAATTTAATTTGCTTAAAAAATACATTTGAATCAAGGTCTCCTGATATTTACTGCACTGTTCTTTTCTTTGATCACTTGATTGTTTCTGATTGAGTTTTTTAAGAATTATCCTGCACTTTGGAATTTTAAGGTAATGGTGGTGCTCAAATTGTTTGGAATCATTACACTTCAAAGATAATGACATCGGGGACCATGTGTTGAGAATTTGAACTTTGTGTCTATTGCTATTGCAAGAAAACAAGGACTATAAGGACTTCAAGGACAAAGATATAAGTGAGATATACACCCGATATCAACAACTTTTTAGGGATAGCTATGACAGGGATAAGTATGCAATGACCCCCCAAAAATTTATGTCGTACGTGATTCGGTTTGTTCGAGGATAGTGCAATCGAAGACCACAGGGTGCAATCCCTGTTGATGCGGAGAGCACTAGTTCGAGTGACGAGGGCTACGAGGGGAACTGTACCCATGACATCAAACTTTCTTGACCACGTAGCGGCGAGAAAAGGAAGTCGGGGATGTGCACTCGTACAGGGAAGAAGAAGAAAGTTTAAGCAAATGACTTGTTTTACTCCGTTCATTGGGCAAATGGTGCCGCCGAGGAAGTCGCGACGAAGATGGACAAAATGTTGAGCCCGGATAAGAACGCTGTAGTGGCCTGCGTGGAGGAGTTTCTTGAGGGAGGATGGCTCAAATGACGTACGCCTTTGTACTTCTTTGCTTGTTCTTTTCTTGCACAAAAGTGTTATCGAGACATGCTTGCCATAATGTAGGACATAGATGAGAAATTTGAGTGGATTGAGTGGCAGTACAACGCGCGTTACAATTCCAGTCATTAAGTTATATATTAACTGAAATCTATTGACGTTCTTGCAAGCTTTCCTTATTTTATTTCTTATATTAATATATGAAATTTGGTCTGTACTTTTACATTTTGTAACATTTCATGAGAGTGAATGGTTAGTGGACAACTTTTGCATGTGCTTTTGTTTTTGTTTTTTTTTTTTGTCGCTACTTTATTTGTGATGGGAACTGATGAGTGTGTTTTATGCACGAGTTTTATACTAATTTAACGTAACTGTTTGCCTAATTTTATGGTTAGAGAACGTGTTTAACGTGTTGTTTTATACCAATGTAACGTAATTGCTTGCCTAATTCTAGTGTTATAAAACTGATAAAAAATAATAATTTAGTAATAATTTCAAAAATATTGGTGTAGGGAATGCAAATTTCACCCACAAAAAAAAAAAAAAAAAAAAAAGAAGAAGAAGAAGAAGAAGAAAATTTGTCTCCATGCGGGCATCATGTGTTAAACTAGCTCCTATGAGTTGATAGTGTAGTATTTTACTAAAAATAATGCAAAAATTCAAACTTCACATGCAATATGGTTGAATGACCTTTCAAACTTCACATGCAGTATAGTGTAATGAGCCTGTAGTTTTCAAATTTTTTTATTTAATACAAGTTGCATTTAAATGTATGACACTGAAAAAAACGTGCATGAAATTTATGGAACTTGTATAAATATATACATTACAGTCCGGTTGGATGCTATCAAGAGTAACACGACTTTCCAATTTGACGAGACATTTATCTCTTCTCTTCTTACCCGAAACAACTAGTGAAAACATTTCCAAATCTACAATTACACAACGAACAATATCGACTTCAACTATGCGCTACTATCGGGATCTGAAGATGAAGAGGAAGTCGATGATGAAGAGTTCGTTAGCCAACTAGTAGATGATGTCATGAAATGGGTAACGTATTGTCGAATTGCATTAAGCGACGCAAGAAAACTACTACCGTAAACAACAATGTCGCATCCGACAATTTCCTTTTGCAAGAAAATGCTATATGTTTATGAAGGAAGCAATGGAAGAGAACGGACAAATGTGCTATCAAGAATTTCGGATATACCCACAACAAATACGACACTTTGCAGATATACTAAGGGACGAGTACGGCTTATGCAATAGCTAGCAGGTTGAATCTATGAGGCAGTCGGTATGTTCTTGAGCATATTAGTGCATGGAAAGGGATATCGACATGTGACAACAATTTTTAATCATTTATTACAAATAGTATGTCACTACTTCAAGGAAGTTCTTCGTGCCGTCATTACGTTATCTGCTCGGCTAATACAGCCATGTTGGAACTACAACGAGGGGAAGAGCGCCACAGGCCAAACTCGATTAAGTATCCCTTTTTTCAAGATTGCATTGGTGCAATTGATGGAATGCATGTAAAAGCAGTGCTTCCGCGTCACGAGCAGGTGAACTTCATTGGACGAAAAGGAATGCCAACGCAAAATGTATTGGCAGTTTGTGATTTTAATTTGTACTTTACCTTCGTACTGTCTGCACAACCGGGAATACGCACAACGCTCTTATACTAGCTCGTGCTATAAATAGTCCAAAAATTCATTTCCCATTACCAGCACTGGGAAAATATTATTTGGTTGCCTCCTAGTTTGCACATCGACCGGAATATATGGCCCCTTACAAAGGATCGGATATATTGTACAATTCAACAGTTTCGCGATGATGGAATAGGTCGTCGTCGTTTTCGTAATGCTCATAAGAGGTGTAACTACAAACACTCATCCTGCATGAACTTCATTGAACTTACATTTGGTACGTGGAAGGAAAGATGGCAAATCCTTGATCGTATGCCAAGCTATTCTTTTCACACTCAATTTGTCATTGTTATCGCGACGATTGGTATTCATGATTTTCTACGTCGTTCATGCATGGTGGACGAGGCATTTCGTATAGTAGAAATGGACGAGGTTGCTTCCGAGGTGGAGCTACCAACCACTGAGGACGAAATGCATGCCGAAATGAACGCTCTGGAAATGAAGCAAAGTGATTGGGACAGACTTTGCGATTATATGGCACAACAAAAGTGAAAATGTACTTTTTTATTTGACTTGGCGATTTTTTTATTCTTACGAGGGAAAGTCGATCGATCTATATGTTGCTCGTGGTACCAGTCATTATGAATCGAATATGGAATTTATTGTAACAAGTTCTTAAATTAACCAAAAAAAAAAAATTTGAACCGTTTTCATCATTTAGCAAAGACGATAAATTGATGTTAATTTCCGTTGTTAACTTTATGCTTACCTTGTACAAGAATATAAGCAAATAATTGTGATGATTCGATTTTCATTAGGGAAAAAATGGAATGAAGGAATATAATTCAAAGCAATTGCAGAGTCTCACGTTGGTGACCTATTCATGATTTGATAAAAATTATGTGTAACGGTCCATTTTCATCTAATTTAACCAAAAAAATATGGTCCAAACAAGGGCTAAAACCAACAGCAAATGATTTTGAGAGACTATCATTCAAAGTATAGCATAGGTTCTTCATGAGAGAACAAAAGAAACGACGTGACGCTAGGATTTCCTTTGACAGAAGAAACAAATGGAAATGAAAATAAAGAAATGGGTTTCTTCCTTGTATATACGGGTGAACCCAACGGAAGAAAACAAAAAAGAAGCACATGACGTCGTTTTCAATTAGAAGGGAAAATAAAAACCATGGATGATAGGCCTGGTTGGCACGTGTCCTACCTTTACTTTAGCCTCTTTTATATATTAGGGATATACGGGTAAACCCAATGGAAGAAAACCAAGGAAGCACGCGACATCATTTTCAATTAGAAGGAAAAATAAAAACCTTGGACGATAGGTCTGGTCGACACGTGTCTTGCTTTTACTTTAGCCTCTTTTATATGTTAGGAAAGTAGATTAAATGCAAATCCAAATTTTAACATCAACTCCAATAAAATACAACATTACCTCTTGTTTCGAAACTTGTAGTGTTGTAGCAATCATCTCTACAACGTCAATTGTGGTTAAAAACATGAGAATCAAGTTAATTAAACAATTGTAGTGAGATCCCCAATGTGTATCACTAGAACACTTAAGAGAAGTTTCATGATTAAGACCACATCCACTTGATATTTCACCAACACTAAGTAATTCAAGATTTTTTTAGTCTTTGTTTCTATCAAATAAGATCACTTTGTTTAACCGATCCTTCTACAGCATTCACTAACTTGTGTACTAAAGTGAAGAAAGTTTCATTCTTTGGATGATTCTGTGCCACAGCCTTATGTGAGATAGCTGTGGTACTCGAAACATGTATAACATCGATAAAATGTTCCAATACGCATCCATTCTTCACATAACGAATGACAACTGACATTTACTCCTTCACTGAAATGTCTCGAGATTCATAAACTAGAACAGAAAACAAGTTATCAACAATATCTTTAATAATCACGTTTAGAGTTTTTGAAGCAATAGCACTCACTATATCTTTTTAAACTTGTAAAGTTAATTTGAGATTTTCGGGTGCATTCATCAAAGCAACGGTTAGCATTGTGATCACACAATCAATGCAATAGTTTAAGAAAGTTCCCTTGATCGTTTGAATCTTCAAATTCATCATGTCCTCAAAAGACCAACCCTTGTCATATTAGAAATTGAACACAATCAATTATTGCATTCAAAGGAATTCGATACTCTGTTCGAGTTTGATACGATTGCTTAAAGTGACAGGATTGAATGCTTTGTTTTTTATTCTTGAATGATTCACACTAGACCCAATCCTGATAATGTGCACTACTTGATGCCCCCAACGTGTTTTCTAATAATCTCTTTCCTTTTTCAATTTGAGAACCCCCCATTAACAAATGAGCTTTCACTTGAGTTGAGAAGATAGCAGTAGAAGCAAAATGTAGCATCTTTTTCTATAATGCATTCCAACCAACTAAGATGCTCATTATACCATAAAACACAAAATCTTCTATCTTTGTTAGCCATTCTCGTGGGTGAAAATTCATGATTGTGAGGGGGACAACCCCGTTGCACATATGCTCTTTGAATCACATTTCGAACATTAACATCATAATTTTGTATTGGAACTCTCAATTCCAAAGGAAGCCGTGCAACATCAAATTCAAGCCTTTCATCCCCCAACATCCTCGACATTAGTTTCAATCGGGACATCTCCAAGATTAGTTCCATCAATTTCATTACTTTTAATACCCAGCATTCATTTCATCTCTTTCATCTCGAATATTCATTTCATTAATATTTTGCTCATCGCAAGAAAACGCAGATTTATGTTTAATGTACTTTTCCATAATTGAAACAAACAATCATTGAAAACATTCAATTCAAGTGAAAAAATAATCCTTCTATCAATAATAACAAAATATATCTCACAATTGCCTAAAGGTTTAAGCACAACAGTCTCAAGAATGCCTAATAATGCTGTCTTTATTTTTAATTTTTGATGAAGTTCCCAATTCCCAAACTAAATCTTATAAATCACAATTCACAAAAAGAAATTCACGAATCAATTATCCATCACAGATTTACAAATCAAAGATTCTCAAATAAAAAATTGACAATCGAAAAATGGCTCTAGGAAACTTCAGGCAATTCAAAAAACTCAAACAATGGCTCCAGCCTCCAGACAAAAGACAAATGACAATGGCTTTGACAATTCAAACAATTGGTTCTAGGCAACGAAAGTGTAAAATGGGCAAATTTCAAATTTCTATTTAAATTGCTAGAATCAACAAAAAGTAGTAAATATGCAATCCCTAACATACCTAGTTCAACAAATTCACAAAGATTCACAAATCACAAATCATATATTCATATTTTAGCATAACTGATTAATCAAAGATGTAAAATCAAAACACAAAATCATGTACAATCTATACTAAGTCACTTCGTTTAGGGACGAACGGCGGTGGCAACGACAGGAAGCGAGCAATGGTGGCAACGGAGGGAGGCGAATGGAAGCAGCAGCGCTCGCGAAATCTCTCTCGTCTCGACTAAATCGGCTGCACTTCGCAGGCCCACTCCTCGCAACAATGACTCTAAGTCTGACTCCAATCGTTGGCACCGCTCAAGAGGGCAGTTAGGGAAGGCAGTAGGGATGACAAAAAAATCCGTTCAACCTGATACTCGTGGGGCCCTGCCCCGAATGAGACGGGGATTACCCGCCTAATTAGGTAAACGAGGCGGAGACGGAGCGAGGGTCATTACCCCGAAATGGGTATGGGGTGGGTATGGAAAATATAGTCTTCGCCCGCTACCCACCCCATCTAAAGTTAATTTCAAATTTAAGTTTTTTATCGAAAAAATAAATTTATCATCATTTTTAAAGAGAAAAAAATTATTTTTAACAAATTAGTAAAAAAATAATAATACTTACCAACTAATGACATAAAAAAAATAAAAGCAAAAAATAAAATAAATAAAAAGAAAAAATAAATGGGACGATAAATGGGGCAAGAGACTTGCCCCGCCTCGAATCCGCCCCGACCTGCTTTAACCGGGTATGAGGATATGACAAGTAACAAAAATACCCGACGGAATGAGGGTGAGAATGGACGACCCGCCCCATATTTGTCCTGTTGCCATCCCTAAAAGGTAGATGATTTTCCTTTTCAAATTTCAATTGCCATTTGGCATGTAAAGGAACTTATGAGGTTTTTGATTTGATATTAATAAAAAAAAATGCCCCAGTTTGCCCTCATTTTTTTCCATTACAGTACATTAATTTTTTTTTGTTCATTTCAACCACATATTTATCAAATAAATAATATTACACACAAATCTAAAACTTTTCATTATTTTTTTACCACACATTCTCCCATAAATCATTATTTTAAAAATTTTCAACACCCCAAAATGGGGAGCCAAACAAGATGTATATTTCAAATTTGGTGGGTCGCGTGACCCACCAGGACCCACGTAGGTCTGCCCCTCGGGTTTAGTTCGGTTCTTGATTGTAAACGAAGAATCGAATCTCTTTAATATTTTTTATTAGATAAGTCAAATTATTTTAATTTTTTCTAAATAAATTTGTCAACTAATTAATTGAGCTAAAAAATATCATTTTCCTATTTGATTTGCTAACTAATTAATTGAACCCAATATCATTTCTCAATTCAAGCCCAACTTGTAATTCAAATTTCAAAAAATAAAAATTTGAGTGACGCAAGTTTTTCTCATTCATTCTACAATTTCTCAAATAATCGAAGTTGACTAGCTGCACCTCTCTTCATTTTACCCTTTTTTATGCTATTCATTGAATTTTTCCCACTTTGATCAAGGTAATTCATCTCATTCATTTACAATAATTTCTCTCGCTCAATGTATAAACATTATAATTTATAATAGTGTTCGAGATGTTTATTGTGAACTCACGCATTTTTGTGTTTTCCTTTCTCTCAGTAGCTACCTTACTTTCCGTATTCTTTATTTTCACATTTTTTTTGACTGAATATTTTCACCTTTCTTTTAGTATGCCTTCCATATTGAACATGTCATTAGTTAAATTAATGTAGTGCTATTATAAATGATATGTTAAAAAATATAATTATGGTACATAATCAAATGGAATCGAACTGAATTGAACCAAATTGAACAGAACCAGTTCCATAGTAATTTAGACCCGACAATTCTACTTACTAAATATCCAACAATTTGATTTGATTCAATTCTCTTTAGAATTAAACCGAACCGAATCATGTCCAGCCCTAATTTTAATGATCCATGTATCTGAGTTTGTAAGTAACACCTTGAATTTAATAGAACATGACATACTATGGTGAAATTTAGAAGAAAAGGTAAATTGTTGGTCCACAGCACAAGCTGCTGTTTAAAATAAAAACTAAAAAGTTATGCTAAATTGGTTTTTTGGTTATTAATATTAAAATCGAGAACCAGATCGAAATCGATTGTTTCTCAATTTTAGAACTTTTGCACAGCCCAATAGTAAGTAATGGAATGTCACAAAAGTTGAGAAATTAGAGTTCCATAACTCGATTAAGATAAAATTAAAATTTATTGACCCGATTGAAATTTCACCGAAAGACCATTAAATGTGAATACATGTATCCAGTTAAACTTGAATATGAAAATCTTATGTGGCTATTTATTACCACACATGGGATATGTATGAAAATCTTGTTTAGTCAATAACATTCTCTAATCAGTATTAAATTAGCAAAAAAATGGAATAAGTTGCATGATAAAAGTTCTTAAATCATTCATATGTAAATAAATACTTACGCTACCATATTATTTTTGCCTAAATTTTTTAACTTCATCTAGTTTGTCTCTCAAGTATATGAAATGTCCGATAAAAACTTGCAAGCGTGCGGATCGTTGACAAGTAATAGATAATGTGAGTTGAGAGTTATCGTCCCACGATGAATATTATTTATTTTGGTTTACTAGTTCTACCAAATTCGATACGTGCCACACACAAGAGTTTTGGATGATTTTCTATACCAATTTTGACTAAAAAAAAAAAGCAATGAAAATAATGTTTTTATCAAATATCTAATAAATGTATTGAGTTTTTGAATTCACCTATTAATATCTAGTTCCAATTCATGTCTTATGTAATTTAGCTTGATTCTTATATTTATGACAATTAATAATCCTTTAATGTCTAATATTCTCTCTCAAAATATATTAAGGGTGTGTTCGGTAGAGATTAAAATCAGATTAAAATTGAAAAACTAGCTGTTATTGTTGACTTTTATTAGACGAGTGAGACCCAATAACGGTCATATTTTCAATTTTAATCTAATTTTTAGTTGTACCAAACAAACTTAGGGTGTGTTTGAGTCATATTATTTTGGAAGAATGTATTCTGGAATAGTAGATTGATGGAGAATGTGTGGTTGAAAAAAAGGAAAAATTATTGATGTGATGGAAAATATTTGAAGAATGTGTGGTTGAAAATTAGTAGAAGAATGAGAATGAAAATTTTAATGTGTACCAAACATGGGCTAAATCTATACTTAACATGACATGATCATATTCTTAGTTTGAATTCATATGAAAAGCATGCATTCAATCACATGATCATTTCAAATAATTGACGCGTCATAAATATTATTCTTAATATATATTGTCCATGTATTAAATACATTGTGTTCTACTTATTATCAGTCTCATAACACTACAAATGTACAACAATTTAAATGGTAATCAAGCATTCAAACAACACATAAGTACTACATATTTAATCAAAAACACAATTATTAACTGAAATTACTCAAGTCTTGAATGGAAAGCTATAAATCAAAAGGTTTCATCATCCATCCAATACATGAAGAGTTCTAGCCTAGCATATCTATAATAAAATTACACAAAAAGAATTGAAAAGACATCACCCGAAAATAAGAAATAATGAAGAAATAGGTATTTTCGACGTTCATGAATTAAATTTTGAAATTGGATGAAAACCCTTCAATTTCGTATGCAATTTGCTTTAATTTAATCTTGTTATCCTTTTCCTTCCCCTCCAAATAAGTGAAATATGATGAAATTTTGGTCAAATGGAGGTTTGGGATGCTCTGATTGACTTTTGGAATATATAGAATGCAAAAAGATTGCATTCTAAAAAATAACGAAATAAGAGAAGAAAAAAAGCCTTTAGTATTTTTGTCATAACTTTCTTTCTCAATATTCGATTGAGGCGATTCAAAGTGTGGCGTAAAGACAACTCAAATGACTAGAATTCTTCTAGCAATAACATTTTTTCAATTTGAATGTTTGTATAAAAAAAATAGTCTCAATATGAGTCTAAAAATTCGAAGCATAATTTTTTCAATTGGAACTTGATGTATGATAATACTATGACTATATTTCATTCATTTGACCTTTTTGTCATCCAAATGACACGTAACACTCTCGAATCTTCATCGTGATGTTTGTCGCAACTTTTAGGTATTTGCACTTTAGTCCCCCAAACTTTGAATCTCTTTCAATTGAGCCTATTTTCACCATTTTCTCCAATTCTTCATCATATCACGAGTTTTACCTATTGAACACACTACATAACAAATTATGTAATATTCCATCAAAAGAATTACAAAAAATCATTATTTAAAGCCCTATATAAGTGTATAGAATACACTTATCATGAAATCTCTCAAAATGGAAACTGTGGGTCTATTGTCTTTTAACATATCTCTAGCCATAAGACAAACAATATCTATTAATTTACTGAATTATGCATTCATCCATAATGATTTGCAACTCATTGCATGATTTAAGAACTACGTCATTTTTCTTTCTAAGTATTCTATAACGTGGTTTTTAATTCCCTAGCAATATTTCTGTCAACTAAATATTACATGTATGTCTGGACCTCATACAAGGTCTTCTATAAATGTATTTGTAAAAATAACATTCGATAAGACGAGCCTAGCACAGACACATACAAGTTAGCTTCTGTTTGGTACATATTAAAATTCTCATTCTCATTCTCCTACTCATTTTCAACCACACATTCTCTAATAAAATAATATTTTCCATCACATCAATAACTTTTCCTTCTTTTTCAACCACATATTTCCCATCACATCAACCAAAAAAATGCATTCTTTTGAAAATAATGTGCACCAAACGGGGGCTTAATAAACTCGCAAAAAGATGAATAATATTTTCCATCACATCAATATCTTTTCCTTATTTTTCAACCACACATTCTCCATTAATTTACTATTTCAGAAAATATTCTTTCAAAATAATGTGGCTCAAACACACCCTTAATCATTAAACTCATCTTCTTTGGATGAATCCATTAGTTGAAAATAAACCTACAAAGTTCTCTTCTCTAGGTAAAGATTCAAATACTTCCATTACTTCTTGAAAAGATTTGGCTTCATTATGACATATTCTATTCCCCCACAACTTCTTCTCTAAGGGTCTGTTTGATTGTAAAGATGGAATTTGTATGAAAAGAAAACATTTTACTAAAAATTGAATTGTCTAAAATTTGTTTTAATGGAAATTATATTTAATTGTGTTTGATTGGTATAATTTTTTCACCTGAAAAATGTTGAAAATTTGGTGTCCTTTTTGCTTTGTATTTCATGAAAATTGTCCATTAAAGTATAATTATTTTACCATTGGGTCTAGCATTTGTTCTAATAGCAAAAAAAAAAAAAAAAACCAAACCGAATGTCATTCGTTTGACTTTGTTTTGCATGGAAATTATCAATAAAAGTGATAAAATTTTTTAACCATTGTGTCTAGAATTTTTCCAATTGCAACAAAAAAAAAAAAAAAATTTGAAAAGTTGGAAAATATTTTCCCGGAAAAATTTTGCCAATCAAAAAATCCAAAAGTTGGAAAATGGAAAAGATTTAAAAAAGGAACTTGGAAAATCAAAACCAACCAAAACAACAAGAAATTTTTTTTTCTCCAAAAGATGGAAAGTAGGCAAATGGGTGGAGTAGGTGGAACGGGGAAATTTTTTTGCTGTCAAACGGTTCAAAACTTTTCTATTTTCCAAGTTTTGTAGAAAATGTTGCCCATCAAACACGGCCTAAAACATTAGGCATTTGTCCTTCCACAACAAGAGACATTAATGCTGTATCAACAGTAGATTACAGGAGCCGTTTCTAGTGATCCTTTTTTTTCTTCTTTCAGTTCCTTGTCAATCAGTCGATTCCCGCCCTTCAAAAGGATTGTCAAACTTCACAGTTATTTATCAATATATGGATAATCTCCATCGGTTAAAGAAGCTGCAGTCCAATGTGTACTGCATTATTATTAACCTCAACTGATCTAAGAAGTTTATTCATCTGTTGTGCTAGTTTCATTGCACCTCCCACTCTTTCCCCCCACCAATTTCTTTTGCCTTTCCCTTCTTTAAATTACATGTCAAGTTCCTCTTCCTCACATGTTCTCTTATTCTTGTTTCTTCGGTCTATTCAATATCACCATCACCATCAGCGTCATCACCCACATTTGGAATTATACTCTGTAACATTTCCCTAGCATGGTTTCTAATGGACGTGATACTCAAGAACATTCTATTTTATATATTCAATAATGTGAATCAATACCTTCCTTGCGAAACTTGGGACCATTTGAATGCACCATGTTTGGTACAGATAAAAATCGGATTTTAATCTAAATTAAAGTCAAACAATCAATATTAACTACATCTTTCATGGGTCCCGCAACTTTTTAACCACACATTTCAAAAATTTCTATCATAATCTACTAAAAATCTAATTTTAATCCCTACCAAACACATTCTAAATATGATTTAATATAGGAGAAAGAAATAAACACATTAGAAGACAATTAATTTATTCATACACCTCCAATTTACACAATCACTTTTTAAGTGCATCAACAATCTTGATTTGGATATTCCAGTTTAGTTTGGATTCTTTTCCAATTGGTTGTTTCCAGATAATATTCCAATCACTTTTAAGTATACTTGCCAAGTTTGTTTTCCTTCTCATCCAGCTATGCTAAAGTAATTTCCAGGTTGATTCCTTGCTTCCACTTAGAGGTGTCAATTCGGGTGGCTCGGGCCGAGTCGGCCTGTCAACATATGAGCCTGGTAACGGTCCGCCTGAAAAAAGCCCGCTCACTAGGGTTCCGAGCCGGCTCACAATTTTGGACTATAACTCGGGCCCGCCCGTTGACCCATCCGGGTCTAGCCCATGCGAGTCACGGGTCGCGATTTATTTCGATTTAGCCCATATGATTGTATAAATAAAATTATAAAAATATAGAATTTTTCATATTTATAGTAATTTTTTTTTATTAAATGTAAACTAAGAATTGAAAAAAATGATAAATTCATATTTATACCAAGAAATGTTTACATAGAATTCAAATTTAATGTTACATGAATTATTTATAACTTTGCAAAGTTAAATTTAACTTAAACAAATAACAATTAAATGCATTTCTAATTACTATTATCAAATA
>CAIGRO010188137.1:0-10302 GCA_903798355.1 Fraxinus baroniana
GTATGTGTATTCCTTCATTTATTTTCTTTAAATCATATCAATTTTTTAACGTGGACGACCCCTAATCTGTCAATCGTGTATTTTTTTCTAAATAATATTTGGATAGTTATATAATTATGTCGTTTTGATTATGTATTATTTATTCAATGCCTCACACACACCAGTGGTTCTTTGTTTTTCTTTTTTCTATTTTAAAGATTTCTTAATTTAGTCTTTACAAATTCTGGCTCAATTAAGTTCATTTCCTAATTTCATCTATTATATATACGTTAACTTAACCTCCAAAAATAATACACCCCATGCAATGCATGGGCCCAAAACTAGTNTTTTGATTATGTATTATTTATTCAATGCCTCACACACACCAGTGGTTCTTTGTTTTTCTTTTTTCTATTTTAAAGATTTCTTAATTTAGTCTTTACAAATTCTGGCTCAATTAAGTTCATTTCCTAATTTCATTTCCTAATTTTATCTATTATATATACGTTAACTTACCTCCAAAAATAATACACCCCATGCATTGCATGGGCCCAAAACTAGTTGTTTGGTATAAATGTATTGAGCGTCTAATGATTCTGGTTTAGTATATGAGATCCATGATAATTATACAATTATCTCATGTGTTGATTTGAAATATCATGATAGAACCAAACACTCGATAGTATTTCTATAAAAGACATTTGCAAAGAAAGTGTTTTTGCGATATATCTACGTAAATGATGATGTGCATTCATCATACTCTAAATATGTCTAAAGATATACTTATTAATAATGTCTAATCTCTATAATTGCGTAGAATATAATATTTAGTGTGTCGAAAAACTCTTGATTGAATTTTGTGTGCTCATAGATGAATAATTTTGAGTTCATGAGTAATCTATCGTTGGGATTACGAGATAATGATTTGCATATAGATATAGTGTGTTAAATGGGTTGAGATTAGCTTACTCACACGAGCAACCACCTTAATCAGTTTGGAGTGTGCTGAAATGAGACAAGGTGATCATATTGTGTACATGATCCAGTCGTGTTGATGAGATATCAAGATGAGATTCGATATGGATTTCGTTATCCATTAAACATAATTTATTAGCCGGATTGAGTTTTCGATTTGGGATTATCTTAAGGAATGAATATAAGGAGAATTCAAGTTAGGTATCAAGGAATACCTAAACTACAATCTCTACGGTGTTATAATTTATTTACAAAGAATATGAACATTGTAGAATGTGTTTCATACCATGTGTACTTTTACGGATTATGTTCAAGCATACTTCGAATTCCTTCGTTGATTGAGCATACTCCAACCATCTGTAAACTTAACTTGAAGACGTTTACTGATGATTACTTTAGAAGAATTAAACAACGAAAATGAGGCATTCAAGACATTTTAGCAGTGGAAAGCTCGTTGAGAATCAAACGAGTAGGTAAATTATATATTTTAGACAGATAATTGTTTGGACTTCTTAGAGGGTTAGTGTGACTATTGTCATGAAACATCAAAGCAGAATGGAATTACATAGCGAATGAATAGAACCCTTTTGAGGAGATCAATATTTACGCTTTCTTATTCTGGTCTTTCTAAGGATATTTGGACAATTGCAATTAATTATGCTTGCTACTTTGTTAATAGATCTTGTCGACTGTATACTGAGCTGAAATATCCGATTGAAATCAATTCAGAACAAATTGTTTGAACTCGATTTGCCATTGAAGTTCTAATTTCTGTGTATTTCTCGAATTAAATTTCTTGTTGATTGCACTGAAATTATATTAAGAAGTTTTGAATTTTACTCTTTCTTCAAAACATCTCTTTTTGAATTAGAGATGGCCTAACTCACATTATTAATCAATGATTATAATGTTAGTGATAGCAGTAGTTCAATGTATATCCTCAACTCGAATACTCCTATCTGTTATTTTTTTCACGTTTGCTTGCATTGCTGTGGTTCCAAATATCAATTAATTAGAAGATGAAATCTTGTTTTGGGGGTAGAAAAAAAATTCTTAATAATTCTTCCCTTCGGTACTTTATTTAACTTCGATACCTTAATATGTTGCCCCTAAGATAACTCTTCTTCAACTTCGGTCTTGTAAATGTTTATTTACAAAGAATTAGCAATAAATATAATAATTCTTTCTCGTATTAAAGTAATAGGGCACACAAATTCCTGAGATCAAGTCTCACAGCTACATAATATCTATGAAAATTGTGTTGGGTATTTTGTGATAACAACAAAATTAAAATAAATAAATTTGTTTAATCGCGTTTTAGTTTTTAGAAGTAATGATTGGACAAGATGAAATAAAATCGTGAGAGACCTAGTAGCTTGGTATTGAATGCACTTACCTGAACTCTAAGATAGTAGCTCATCTAATAGATCAGGCCCCAAGTCCTCAAACACCAACACTTCATCTTCTTCAATAATTTGTTTCTTCATAAATTTACCTCTTCGTTTGTATGACTCTTTTAGCGTTGCAGCCGGAGATGAACCATTCTTGCACCTGTATTTTATACTTAATAGTGATTCTTTCACGATTTCAATGGGGAAGTTGAAGGAAGCCAATGAACCTCGCATTGCGAATGCAGCTTGGTCATATACCAATGCTGGCTCTTCTGCGCTGTTAAATGTTCCCAGCCAAACCCTCTTTCCATTCCTCGTTGAATCCCTTATTTCTGCTGCAAATTTCCCCCACGGCCGCTTTCGGACTCCAATATACCGTTTTTCTATCTTGGAAGTTTTAGCTTCTTCCTCAGCACCATTATTGAATGGTAGGATTTCATCTTCTTGTTGGAAAGGAGGTATGCCCTTTGAAGAATCCATGTAGAATGATTATTGAAACTAGTTATCTTGTTTTTTTTTTTCCTTATTGTGTATGAAATATTGGAGGAATTCAAGTCTGCAATCTTTATAATATGCTCCATATATGGGGAAAAAAAATCGGTTAGAATAAGGCTGATATAGTTCAATAATGAAAGCCAAGATTCCTGAACAACTTGGATGGCTTGGCATCATCACTATTAAAGTTCATAGGATATTTTTGTTCATTTTAAAACAACTTCAAGGCATCTTGGGTACATTAGAGAGCTTCAACGTTATAGAGAGGTCACTTTTTTTTAAATTTAATATTCACCATGTAAGTGTTATGCCGTGAGTTCAATCGATTTTGAATGTAAACACTTTTAACATGATTAATGCATTTTATTTATGGCAAATATATTATTTAATTGAATTATTATTATTATTATTATTATTATTATTATTATTATTATTATTATTATTATGATAAATTAAATTAATAAAGTTTGTAGATTCAAGTATTGATAACTTTTTAATCACAAGAAGTTGTGATTGTGAGATACAAGTTATATATGACTAAATGTTAAGTTATATATGATCGTAAGTAATAATCATATATGAATATCCTTGTTATGGACATAATGTGTGCCATTTATTACTTATGAAGTGAATAGTTGATCTCACAAGTTAAAATTAGCGACATTTTAATGGATGTGGATGATTTGTTAAGAGAACAAAATATTGGAGATCCATTACCAAATTAACATTTGGTAGTAGAATCGATCAATCTACTTGAAATCATCATTGTACCAGTGTCACTAATACAACATCATTCGAGTATATTGAAAAACAAATGAATGTCGTGAATGATCAATGAAGTTCGTTACTCTTAAATAGTAAGAAATTATGATCTACGTTTCATTCGCTTGAGTTGGTATCAAAACCATTGGCCAAGATGAGTTAATAAGTTGGAAAAAGTTTTGATGTTTATTGACTTTAAAGTGAGACAAAAGATATGATCAATTAATCAAGATTGACACCTCCACATTTCATAATTGATTGAGTTTTATTAATGAAAGGATATATAGTTTCATGGTAAACGAACAAGTTTAGTTTTGTGATGTGATATTTTTCATCATATGTATTGTTTAATACATTGTTAGATGTCAATTTGGGACGACGAATGTGAATTAATTAATGATAAATTAAAAGAGAGTTTTAATCTATCTTATTTTAATTTGATCGAAATAATAATTCACATAGTCCGATATCATGATTAAAAATCTAATGAATCGTACACAAATGTCGAGAACTAGAAGAATAATATTAAGAATTAATTAATTGACAAATGTGAGACTTTTGTAAAATTAATTAATTGGATTGTTTATTAATGAATTTAAATTAATTAATTTATCAAAAATCTTCACCCAAGTACGTAGATACCAAGTTAATTACTTTATCAAAAATCTCAAACTTTAAAGCTGGGTCACATTTATTTCAGTACTGATTCTGTTTTCAATAACAACGAAACTCGATATATATGTCAATAGATAAATGCCTCACAAGCTCAAACTGATTTTTTTCCCCGGACAAAAGCCGAATATTTCTTCCTTGTACTAATGTAAGATTCCCTTTAATCCAATATTCCTTAGGTTTAGATTATATAATGCAAACTTTAGGTTTCCAAATTAAACTGGTCCTTCTAAACTATCTATTCAATTAACTACTAATTATTGCAGAATAGTGTGTAGCAGCTAATATCAGAAGTTGATAAAGTACAAACATATTTAATTTTTTTTTTTCTAAGTTTTTTGTATTCCTATTACACATATATCCAATTTGAAAGTACAAACAAAAAACATCAGATTCACAATACGGAAGAATGCACCATTGACATTGAACCTATGCCTAAGTTGGTTTCAATCTTTAAAATAGGATATTTTGATCATCAACCTTCCATTGCTATTCTTTTTAATCACACACCATCCATATTTATGTAGGTTTTTCACTCCCTCAGTTCTTATAGATAGGGGATATAATATTGATCCTGCCTTTTCTATTAATAGAAATAAATAGTAAAAGGAAATGAAACGTTATGTGTTACCTCCAGAGTTACAATAGAAGATTGAAAGATATGTTTCATGAAATAGTAATCTTAATAGTACTACTCTCATCTTTTAATTCGTTTTCTATATTGGTATTGTGACAAAAAACTATTCAATTTTTCGCTAAAATAGCAATTGTTCGGTAAATATCTATTATCTTGATAGAGAAAATGGACTGACCTTAGAATTCTTTGGAACAAAAAGATTTTTTTTTAAAAAAAAGGTGTTTTACCCCCACCCTCCCTTAATAATATTGACCTCAAGTGTAATGTTTAATGACACTACTTTGACTTGACCTGTAATCAAGTCAGTTATATATAGGGCGAGTTCAATATAATTTAAAATTCAATTAAAATTGAAAATATAGTCGTTAACTCGTTATTAGGTCTCACTCGTCTAGTAAAAGTCAACAATAACGACTAATTTTTTAATTTTAATCCAATTTCAATCTCTACCGTACACGCTCATAAAGGATGTAACATTGAGTTTTTCTTTCACCTAATGGATTCAAGAGTTAAAAGTCTGTTTATTAATAAAAATTATCTAATTACTTAAAAAGCTCAGGGGGCTCAATTTTCAATATGAATAGAGCATGTGTCATTTGACCTTGTCCTTTGTCTTCTTCCGTCGGCGGAATGCTACCTGACTTGCTTTATTGGGATGCATTCCAAACTCAGGACACACATTGAACACTGACATCGGCTTATATACTTCTGTATCTATTTGTCACTGCATCAATTTTTATTTTTTTCCCTGATGAAGAAATTATTTAAATTAATAAAGTTCTGCTATTTCTCATGACTTAATTTATCACATGAGATGACTCAACATGACATAAAAATAATATAACTTTTACTTCAATTTTTTTTTTTTGTTAATTTTATTATGAAACTCAATGGTGCATAATATAACTTCTAGCTGTCACAACAAAATTATTGAAAGAAATCACGTTTTAATAATATTCATGACCGGCAATAGCCTAGGAGCCGTGAAAATCTTATTCATCATAGCCCTACTTCTTCTTTAACTATCATTTAATCGACTGTACATTACACATTGTTTACATAAGCAAAATACCCAATCGCTGCCCTACCACCTTCTGCCTAGATAATATTTCTTTGGAATTTCTATTGATCTATAAGCCTTTTTTAAGCTTTCAGTTTGCGTTAAAATAATATTCTTGTGCTCGTGCTCATTTATTTTCCATTGCGTTATGGCTTACCATGTTGTGTGTACATGTATGTACTTGACTACTCGTGTCTATATATAAAGCTATAAACCCTATGAATTGTGAATGTTCACTAGCTAAAATTAAATAATGAAGATCAGGTATAATTGTTGGTTGTCATAATGTATTTTATATATTTATTCATTCTTCTATACTTGATTATTTATTTCTAACTGAGTGAATATCTATCTAATTTAGTGTAAAATATATTAATTCTAGGTAAACCCCAACTTGGATGCAATCAACGTGAAAAAGACGCTTTAGAGATTAATTGGAGTCGATTCAGAGATAACAATAGGAGAAGATTCACAGGTTTGGGGATTTAATTGCAAACTTGCGGAACTCGTAACAGATCAACTATGGAAGATAAAAAGATCAAAATATAATGATTTAAAGATGAAAGACCAAAAATGCAATTAGTTGTTGCCCACCCAGAAAGGATAAAATGGCACGATAAAATTTCGGTTAGGCTTGGGAGCATTGTGTTGGAAAAAATAAATAAATAAATTGAATGGCTGACTTTGGCATAAATTTTAAGTGTGGTCCGTTTGTTTATTTTGGAAGATCGTGATTGATTTGTATTCTCCTCCATAAGAACATCGAAATCATATATTTACTTGCCAAAAATGATGCTCAAGTGAACGAAAAATTGGAGGTCAAAGTGATGAATTGGAAGAGGTTTTGTGTTAGAGGGAAACTAGTTTAAAGTTATTCCACATAGGAAAATAGATAAAGGTAATGACTACTTTAAATATAATTATACTTTAGAAGGGTTTAATCATGTGTAACATAGAGGCTCTCTCCACGGGCGCGCACGGGGGTGCAAATCATGGATCGAAAAGGTTTCAGACATTGAGCTTGTGTGCGGACGCAATCTGCATACACGAATGTCGGACCGAATGGACCAGAAACTGGCCCTTAAGAAGGTCCACATTTTGCCTTTATTTTATTATTAATCCAAATAATAAAAAAAATCTTTCAAATTTTTTTAACTCCAGAAACTCATGTGATTATGTCTGTGTTAATGGAGAGATTAACAGTTGGGTTAATGTTGGTCAATGGTATAACTCCTTGACTGTTAATTCTCTATTACAACCTATTTATTTAGTAATCTCCATCCCTTACAAAAACACGAAAAAAAGTTCTCTTCTCTGCATAAAAAATAAAAATAAAAAAATTATCTCTTGTCTGCATTCGTAATTTTCACTTTCTGTTGTTTTGGTGGTGATACTGTTCAGATACTAAATTAGTTCGCCGGAGTAACACTCGAACTAAACCTCAAGTACTTACGGTGAGGGGGCGAATCTATTTTAAGAAAACTGTGTTCACACATGTTTCGGTTTCAAAGTTCATTCTATTTTTTTATTTCCTACAATTTAGATTACTTGTTCTCTTTTTTTTTCTTAATATAAATAATAAAATTATTTAATCATTAATATTTTGGCTAACAAATTTAAAAGAAATTCATAACAGACAAGTTAATTTTTGTTTTATTGAAAACTAATATTTGATTGATTTTCAGAAATGGAAATCGAACCAATCAATATGGATGTGGCTTCTGAAACCCGATTGTGGGATCTGGTGTGGCTCAAGAGCCAGTTCTGTTGTGGCTAAATTGTCAAGCTATGCTATGAGCAAAATTGTAGCTCAACCAACTAGTCACACTGTTACTATTCTTGTTAATTATGGAGAAAAATCGGAGAAATTCAATGGTTTGAATTTCAAAAGGTGACAACAAAAAATATTGTTTTATTTGTTCACCTTGAATCTTGCTAGGTTTTTTACTGAAACAGCTCCGAAAACCAAAGGGGTTAGGAAGATGTTCAAGCTGTCAACGCACTTGATGTGTGGAAACATTCTAATTTTTTTGTGTCGAAACTACATCATGAAAAGCTTAGTAGATTAGCGATACAACGTGTACAATACTATAAAAAGTGCTAAGGAATTGTGAGAATCATTGGATCCGAAATATAAGACTGAGGATGTCGGGGCCAATAAATTCATTGTTGGTCGATTCTTAGACTATAATATGGTGGACTCCAAAATAATAATCAGTCAAGTGCAAGAACTACAAGTGATTTTTCATGAGATTCATGCTAAAGGGATGATTTTGAGTAAAGCTTTCCAAGTGGCTGCAATTATTAAAAAATTGCACCCCATGTGGAAAGATTTCAAGAATTATCTTAATCAAAAGCGAAAGGAAATGAATGTTGAAGAACTGAATGTTAAACTTCGAATTGAAGAAGACAATGGGAGGTTCAGAAAAAGAAGAGGTTCAATCCTATTGTGGCTAAAGTCAATATTGTTGAGTACGGTCTCAAAAACAAGTCTAGGATATTTGGTGGCAAAAGTGCTAAGTTGGGACCGAAAGGGGCATTTTAAGAACAAATTTCAAGGAAAATGCTTCAATTGTGAAAGAGTATGTCACAAGTTTTCGGAGTGAAGATTGCCAAAGAATAATAATAAAAAAGAAGCCAATGTGGTTGACTAGAGGGCACATGATGTGTCAAAGATGAATCTTGCAGCCGTCGTTTTTGAAGTGAACATGATGAGTTCTAACCTAAAAGAGTGGTGGATTGACACCGGTACTACGAGGCATGTGTGCTCTGATAAAGAGTTGTTTGCTGCGTTCAAAAAAATTGAGAATAGGGATAAGTTTTTCATGGAAAATTCAACAATTTCTGAAATCAAGGGTAAAGAAAAGGTTATTTTGAACATGACTTCGGAGAAAGAGCTAACTTTTAACAAAGTGTTGTATGTGCCAAAAATTCGTAAGAACCTAGTGTCCATAAGTATGGTTTCCGTAATGTATTTGAGTCAGACAAAGTTATTTTGTCAAAAATTGGAATGTTTATCAAAAAAATGATGTATTTTCGATGGTATGTTTAAACTGAATGTAATGGTTGTAAAGTCGAAAATTAATAACGTTAATTCTTCTGCTTACTTGATTGAGTCTTCCAATTTGTGACATGGTAGATTAGGATATGTTAATTATGATATTGAAAGTTGCGGATTACCAAATTAACTGCTAGTAAGTTACCAAATGGTTATTAATTATCCGTTTTTAATTTTGACCATACATCCGGAATTAATTAATAAAAAACAAGAAGTTGCTTTTAATTGTCAAACAAGTCAATTATCCTAAGTTGAATTACCGTAGTTTGTAATACCAAAGCAATAAATAACACCAATATTGACGACGTAGAAACCCAATTGGGTAAAAACTCCGGTACCAAGCGAGTTACCTCCACTATAGACAATATGGATTATAGTTCGTTTCTAGCCTAGTAAATTCCACTAGTTCCCGATGTTGTAATTTCTGTAATCTCCAAGATCTGTTGTTTCTTCCAAACTCACGATCTGCTACTGTAGATACTATCTAGCCAACTTGTTAGACTTCCCGATCTACCTCCTGTAGCTTCCAAGATCCGCTATCTCCTTCTAACTTCCCGATCTTCTTCAATTGTCTCTTCCAAATGGATTTCCAAGAATCTGCTCCAATGTCTTATGCTCTTTCTACACTTGTAGTCCTACATTTCTCAACCTCCAGAAACTTTTGAAATCCAATTGAGAAAGTACATTCCTCGAAGTGTTAAGGAAGTTGGTGTTTTGGATTCTCCAATTTGATGTATTCCCAAAACTTGGTTGTCGGATCTCAAGAATGAATAATTTCATCAATGAATTGTATTCTTAGATCTCTTAAAAGATGATATGAATATGATGCACAATAAGACAACCAACAATTTTCATGCAATTGCTTAGATATTTATATAAGAGGGTAATTGGGTTGAATGAGCTGGAAAAATATATTTAAAAACGCAAATTAGGGTTTTCGGATAGACCTGTCGCTCGAGTGAGAGTTCAGCGACAATCGGATGACATGCATTTTGTTTTTTTCGCTCGAGCAATATCCAGGCGATAGGCTAGCGAAAATGCAGTGTTGTGTTTCTTCTCTTTTCATACTCGAACCCTAGACCTCATAACCCAACTTATACAAATTGTACCCTAGGTCCTTGACTTTTACAAAATGTTACAAATTAGTCTGTTTGTTCACAAAACCGCCAATACTAAAACCCTAACGGATACATTGTGTAGATAATTAACTTGAATTGTATACTCGCATTCCATATTGATTCTAAACACAAGTGCGAAACTTGTGTTGAGACAA
>CAIGRO010188157.1:0-13124 GCA_903798355.1 Fraxinus baroniana
AAATAGTGTATAAGCTGAGGCTGCAAAATAATTTCATTACATTCAATGAAGTGCGAGAAGCATTTTCTCGCCAAGATAGCCCTTTGGCCCTCATCGAACTTTGATGTGAATTTTGACATAACATTTTTTACCACATTGGTTGTAATTTTCCCCGGAAACCATGAATCTTTGGGTATAATGTTCCATTCCTGGGTCTCAATAAAGCAATAACTAACATTACATGTGTAGTAATATTTATCCACATCACTTCGCACTCAGAAAAGTGGGGTCACAGATGGGCAAGAACTATGACCTAGATGAAACTATTTTATTCAAACACGTACATTCGATCACAATTTTTAAAAAATTAGGTCACACACAACAATAGATGATCACAATTCCTTAAAAAAACTTACATTCTTCGATTTCGATTTTCGAGGGTACACAGGAGTTCTAGGGATTTCCTCTCGACGCCGCCTCTTGTTCACTTTCGATCGCGAGGTATCATGGATTTTTAGATTTTCTTCGCGGCATTTCTTCGACTTTCTTCTAGATCGTTGTGTGGTTTTAGATTGTTCACGGATGTCGGATTATGGCTTCCGGTCACAACATCTCGTTAAAGCCACAACTTCTCTTCACCCTTCGCAAAATTTGAAACAAAGTCTCGATCACATGCATTTCCTTTTTTCCCACCGCCTTCACCGTAGCACCGCCTTTACTTCTTCCGTGAATAATGTAGGCAATAATCGATATGGGATTTTCGTTTGATGTCAAAATGAAGAGAAATGGTGTGATTTGGTAAGAATCAATTTGAGATTTTTAGGAATAGGAAGAGTGATGATGTTTAGCAGTTCTAGGCAGTTATTGAACATTTTTAAAACTCTCTCCAATCGTCATGTAAAAAACGGGTTGGTTATTACAAATAAAAAATATTTTTTTTTAATTCCTTAAAACTTGTTTTGTGAAATATCAAACTTGAATCTGGATTTGTGAAAATTGAATCTTAAATATCTGTGTGGCTTTTCCTCTTTGTTAAAAGTCAAAAAAAAAAAAAATTATTATGAAAACATAGCTTTTTAAACTGTCTTGAAGAAGCTAGCTTTAGTTTAATTTATTTTACTTTAATATATTTCTCATACTCATTTTCAACCACATATTTACATAATAAAATATTTTACACGTAAAATCAAAATTATTCTCTACTTTTTAACTACACATCTTCCAAAAAATACTATTTAAAACATAGTTTTTTTTTTCAAATTAAAGGTCACCAAACAAGGGCTTAAAGTTTTTTCTAAAAATTTCTAATTTAAGCTTTTAACAGTAAATAATGATTATTTATTTTTATTTTTGATGAACAAAAAACCCATGGGTTAGTTTTGACAAAGTCACTAAAACTTGTTAAAAATTTCAAAATTCTCATTGAAGTAAAATTGTTACAGTAGTTATACAAGTTTCTTACAATTAGACTAATGTTAACACGATTGGAAGTGTGAATCTAAAATCGTATGTGTCAGTGTTAAATTCCAACACAAACACAAACACAAGCACAAATATTGTTAACTAGTATGCCATACGAGACAAAAATGTCACGCCTTCAAAAATTCGTCAACAGAGATACTAAGTTTCACATATGATTTTAGGTTAGTGTGTCTAGATGAGTAACCATTAGTCTAAATGTTAGAAACAAACTACCATAGCAAGAAATCTACTTCATAAATGTTTAACAAACTTTAGAGACCATTGATGAAAATAACCCCAAAAAACTTAAACTAATGATATGTTTGAGCCTCATTAATTTTTGAGGATAATAGATTTTTTAATAGTGATTTTTTTGAAAAATATGTGGTTAAAAGTAGGAAGAAGTTTTAAATTTACATATAAAATTATTTTATTAGGAGGATGAATCATTAAAAATGAGTATAAAAAATTTAAAATAATGGATCTCAAACATGGCTAAATTTTTATTGGAAATTACTAGCGCTCGCACACACCTACTTTTCAACTTATCATTTCAAAAATAAGATATAAGCTTTTTTTTTTCTTTCAAAAATTAAGTGTATCCCACCCACCACAAACCCTAATTTACCCATTTTCCAAGCCACAAACAAACCCACACCGCCACAAATGCCGCCCACTACCACATCGCCATCGATATCGCTTGTTGCTATCATTATTTCTTCGGCGTTATCGTTAGCAACAGCGTTGCGAAGCTACTGTTGCAACAAAGTTGTGATCGACGGTGCACCTAAGATGGCGCATCGCCAGTGGCTAGATGCGGTGCCGACATGTAGAGAAAAAGGAGTGGGGAATTAGGGTTTGGGTGAGGATTTGGGGATGGGGACCTTTAGTGTAATTTGTGAAACTGTAGACCCCTATTAAAATTTCAAATTGAGGGTTAGTTTGCAAATGATGTTTATTGGTAGTGGTGGTGACGGTAATGGTAATGGTGGAATGGGATGAAGAACGTTTGTGAACAATTATTTGGATGATTGCTATCAATAAAATGGGTAATTTATGACTAATAAATAAAATGAGATCTTAAAAAAAAAATGTATGATTGATATTAAGTTTGTAATTGTTACTAACAATTCGTGCCTTATGATCGATTGGTAAATAAATCATAGTTGTTTATTGGGAAATTACAAAAAAGCAGGTGTTTAAAGATTGGTTTTTAAAAATCAGGTGTAAAATTTATTTATTCAAAAATCAGGTATTATATTAAAACCCTAATTCATAACCTAATTTATCTATCTACTCCCTTCTCCCCTCCTCTCTCTCTCTCGCCTCCATCCTCTTCCATTCTTCCTTCTTTCCCTACCCCTCTCTCCCTTACCTCTCTCTACGTCGGCAACATCGCGATACTGTCGTTCGCAAAGCAACGTCGTGGCGGTGGCGGGCAATGGGTGTGCGGTGGTGGTGTAGTGGGTGTGCGATGGAGGTGCTGTGGGTGTGCGTTGCGAGGCTGTGTGTTGGTATATTGCCGTGTGTTGGCGGATCTGTTGGTGGTTTGGACGGATCTATGGTGGTTTGGGTGGTGGTGGTGGTTGGTGTTATTATTGGTGGATGATTGTGGCGGTAGAGGTGGCGGCGACGGTGGTTGTTATTGTTGATGGTATGTGACTAAGTATTTGATTATTTATGATCAAGTATTTAAATGTGACCTAAAAATTTGACAATATGTGACTGACAAATAATCTGTGACCAATAAATTTGAAAATATGTGATCAGTGAAATCATCTGTAACCCATAATTTTTAAAATTTTTGACCTCAAAATTGTCATCGACCAATTAATCTAATAATATGTGACCAATAAATAAATTGTGACCAAATGATTTTATAATTGTGACCTAATTAATAAATATTTTTAATTAATACCTGAGTTTTGAATTGTTAAATATTTACTTGATTGTTGAATTGGTGTAAATTATACACCTCAAATATGATTTTTTCATCAACCATCTAATTTTGAAACTTTCATCTAGTCCATTAAGGCCCATTACATGTACGGCCCAAACCCATATCTATCTTGCTGACAATTTTTTCGTCGTCATTTCTTCTCCGCCTGCTCCATTTTCCTCTGCGTTTAGTGCATTTTCTCTTTCAATTGGCCTCTTCACTCTCCAACTAGCTCTTGCAATCAATGGCTGAAGTTGAAGCCTCCAATACCCCATCTCTAGCTGAGGTAATTTCGTTCCCATATTCCCATATTCTCATTTAATTTTTGTTGTTCTTAATTATTATTTTTTTCTTTACTGTATTTTGTAATTTAATGATTCTCCGTGAAATTCTGTTATTTAGCTCTGAGTTTCATGATCTATCAGATTTGGTGTTGCTGGATCAATTTTATTTGAGAGAGTATATATATATATATACACACATACATATACATACAATTGAATATTTTCCAGCTTAAATTAGGAGGAATAAATCGGTAAGAGCGAGCACATCTAGTTAAGAATAAAATTTCACGTCAAGTAACCATGAAAAACATATACCAATTTATAAGTGCGTGGGTTATTTCTATTAACAAGTTTGACTTTTAAAATGTAACCTAAAGTGATATGATATTACAACCCATTACTTGGGTTTCCATCTTAAAGAGTCAATTTTATTAAGAGAAGCAATACAATCATTTATAAGTTGGTCTACGTTTTCATCTTTAGTGGAATTTTTATAAGTTAACGTGCTCTTACAAGATGGTGGCTCGTTTGAGTAGACATTCTTAAAATCCTTATACTAATTTTTTTTAATATTAATAGAATCAAATTACTCGTTGGAGTTTAATGAGCTCTGATACCGTGTTAAAATTTGGGATTCTATCTCAAAAAGTTACCTTGTTAAGTAAATAAATGAATTTCTCCTCTTATGATTATGATTAGGGTTTTATAGTGAATCAATCACTCTTGTCTTAGGTTTGTAACCTGAGCTCTTCAGATATTGGAGCTATATTAGAACTGTTAACATATTTTAAGCTGGTTTACTGTCCGAGGATAATATAAGCCTAACTCACGATATATTTTAGGTTTATCCGACGAACTTGTTGAAAGTGTAAGCATGTTAAAACTTAGGTCTTGATTGGCTCATTTACACCTTATCTGGGTTTTTGCTAAACAAGAACAAGATTGAAGACTTCTCTGGTACAATAGTTAAATTGAAATAATAAAAGTCCCCATGTAATAGGGGAGATGCTTTATAAATCGACAAAAGAAACCTATACACTGGGAAGCACCGACACGCTATCGGCTTTAGCGTATCAAACACTGGTACGTCTCTGACACGTCGTCGACTCTTGTCGAAGATCCTTTGTGGTATGTCAAAGATGAAGAAGAAATGAGGTCGGCAATTGAAAACAGTAAGCAAAATCGGAGGCTATCGCGCTCATGAAGAAGAAATGCAGGGATGGTTGGAAGAAGTGCAGAAATGGCTGAGGAGAAAGAAGAAATGCAGAGACGTTGAGGAAGAAGATGACATGTAGAAGAGGCGTGTTCGAATAGGTTTTGGAAATGAAGAGGCATTGTATATGTTTTAAGAATGAAAAGACGTTTTTGGACTTTGAGGAGTAAACTCAATTATTGAAATCTACTATTCAAGTCAAATGTGTTGGGCCCCAAAACGTTAAATAGTCTGCAAAATTTACTTTTTCTATATCTATCAAATAGGCTTTCTTTTCAGTTTTACCCTCAAGAAATCCAAAAATTTATTTTTTACCATTTTACCCCCAATAAAACTTACAAAGGAAGTCAAATCCTCAATCCACTTTCTTTATAATGGTAATACACGTAAATTGCAAAAAAAAAAAAAAATACTTAAGACTATTAAATTAAAGAAAAAATATTTTAATCAACGTGTTGGCTAGTATCGTATTGGAATTTTTTCGAAAAATCGAGTATCCACGTGTTTGATATATTTCGTGTCGGACACTCTTGTACATGTCCGTGTCAGTGCTTTTTAGCCTGTACATGCTGGGAGAAGTTCAAATTCCTATCCCTTTGCATTCTCTACCCACTTATTTCCATGTATAAAACCATATATATATATATATATATATATGCATTTCATGTGTCAAGAGTTGATGTAATGTGTGGTATAACAAAGTTTTCAACATTTAGTTGTATTAGTTATATAGCACTCGTTTGGTGCACATTAAAACCAACAAAATACATTCTTTTTATCAAATCATGCACAATTGTTACAGTGAATGACCTGCAATTAAATTGAATTCTATGCCTTTATTCTGTTTTTGCCCCTTTATGACAATTGTTACACCACAATTATTCAATATTCTTGTACACGGGATGTACAGTACCAAGAGTGGAAATTGATTTCATTTGACATTGAATTTTAGAACTTTTTCCGTCTTTGCCAATTTATGAAAATGGTTCATTTTCCTAAAGTGAATTAATATCTTGTTACAATAAATCCCGCATTTGACATAGCATTGAACCTCACTACGAGCAACAAATAGTTCGAATGACTTTCTCATGTGAGAACATGGCTCAAGTTTTGCATCGAAGGATACGCCCGATTAAAAAATTCATTGTCATTGTTGCTGTATCATATAATCGCGAAGTCTGTCCCAATCACTTCGCTGCATTTCTGGAGCATTTATTTCGGCATGCATTTCCTCCTCAGCTGTTGGTAGCTCCACCTCGAAAGCATACTCATCCGTTTCTACTGTACTAGACGTCTCGTCCACCATTCCAGAACAACATAGAAAATTATGAATATCCATCGTTGCGACAACGACGACAATTTGAGTGCGAAACGAATAGCTGGGTGTACGATCGAGGATTTGCCATATTTGCTTCCACACACCAAATGCACATTCAATGACGTTCCGCAGAACGAGTGTTTGTAGTTAAACCTCTCACGAGTTATGAAAACGACGACCTGTTCTATGATCGGATATATTGTACCATTTTCAAGAGTTTCGCGACGATGGTACTGTGCACCCGTGTACAAGAATATTGAATAATTGTGGTGTAACAATTGTCTAGAGGGGCAAAAACAGAATAAAGGCATAGAATTCAATTTAATTGCAGGTCATTCATTGTAGCAACTGTGCATGATTTGACAGAAAGAATGCATTTTGTTGGTTTTAATGTGCACCAAACGAGTGCATATTATCATTTACCAAATGCAAGAGTCTGAGTTCAGTCCTAGAATAGTTGGTATTTGTGCGACTAAAATTAAGCTCGAGTTCTTACTACTATAAAATATCCCTCTTTACTTATAATATTGCTGAAATGAGAGTTGTTATCTTTTATAGATTACAAAGGAGCCTCATGCAATATATTGTTATTTTTCCCTTCTAAGGACTTCTCTCATTTTTCTTTCTGAACGACTTGTTAACATCTTCTTAGGCTTCCCCAAGGAATTAATCTTCGTTTGGAATTTATATTGAGTGCAAGTTTGTCATTGATATTAATGTTTTAGATAACTTGTTTCTTAAAATTGTATTTTGCATAAATTTTTATTTTGTACTAGTATCTGATATACATCTTTTTCATTATGAATTGGAATCGAGGAAATGCAATGTTGTGACAGATTAAACATTATGCTTCAGAAGTTTCATGTGATATTGTCCACATAGTTCCTTGAAGTTTTTGCTACTTTTATTAAGGCCACTAACCTTCTTTCTGTAGCAAATTCTTAAAAAAGAGAATTTTTTTAATCACCAGTCATTCTGTCTAATGGTAAATTATAGTGGTAAATGGAAGGTTTATAATTACAAAAGGTGTTATATACTAATTTTAAATTTTTTTTAGTGTACTTCCATCAGTAAAAAGTTATGCTTAAATCTAAGAGGCTCATCAAACATGGAAGGTTATGGACTAATTTTCTGTCAGAAATTATTATTGACATTTTTGGATCCTTCAGTAGTATCAAGCGTATTATTCATATAAATAGGAAAAATGGAGTACATATGAAAGGCGGGGTACATGGTAGTTATAAAATAACTAGAAGTGGATCGTTTCAATGGTTGAGTTCAATCATCTATAAAGGAGAATTGGTGACCATGTCACTTATAATGTTAATGGCGTTGGTTTAAATGGAATGAGTCTGTGTGATCAAAGACTTCCTCAAAGATTACAAAGAAAAGTCTTCCACTTTTCAATAAGACAAGTCCTCACAGACCGAGTGTTGGACTCTACAGAACTACATATACACAAGTCGAACCAATAAACTTGTGTTTGTTCAATGCACATTTTCATCTCTTAATCATGCATCATATTCTTAGAGTTGACAATAATGTTTCTAGAGATGTTGGACCTTGGGCCATTGATTTGAAATGAAATTGTGTTGTGAGTAACCATTTTCTATGCATATGGTGGAAGGAAGTTAATGAAGTTTGAGACACAAGCAAGCTATGAAATTAAGTTATTCAAATTATTCAACTTTCATTATTCAGTTCAATCTCCATCTGGCCCTAGAAAGCATGACTTGCTTGCTTTTTTATAATTTACTTTATTCTTCTAGAATTCCTACGTGAAACCAATAGGCAACACTTTATTCTGGAGAGGATCTTCAATAAATCTAGTTGGCATAAATTTTATCTACTTTACTTTAAGGTTTCATGTCCTTGATGACATTACAAGTCTTGTAGCAGATTAGTGAACTAATATTGGGCCTGGTGACTTCAATTATATGTGAATGTTTCTGTTTTCCTTGGTGCTAATGATTACTGAAGAGCTACAGAGATGAGAACATTGAAAAATCTAACTTTTCAAGAGAAGTACTTTAAAAAATGATAAAATTAAGAATAAAGTGTTCTCTTCATTTGTGATTTGAATTCGTTTTCACTTGACTGATTACAGCATAAAAATTGTGGTTCTTTGATGAATAGCAATATTTACTGAAGGAGAATGCGGGAAAATCAGAAATTGCTGCAAAATCTGTGGAAGAAACTGGGGATAAACCCTCAGTAAATGCTGTTGCCAAGGAAGTTGTTGCGGAAACTGAGGAAACCCCAGTTTCTGTTGATAGTGAAGTTTCTTCTGCTGCTGCTGAGGAGAGTGTCAAAGACTCTGATAGTGCTGTTAGAGAAAGCAACGAAACCATTCCTGTTGATGAAGCCACTGGTGAGGTCAATCCAGCTGCCGGTGAAGAAAGCACTGATAGTTCTGAACCTGAGGATGCAGGTGAGCAAGAGGCAGAAGAGACTCCAGAGATCAAGGTTAGCTTACAGCCCTTTTTAATGATCGTGACCTACTTAATGTGTTTGCTTTGTTGATTTACACATTTTGTTGCTCTTCTACTTGGGGTACCAGCTTGAAACGGCACCAGCTGACTATCGTTTCCCTACAACAAATCAAACCAGGCACTGCTTCGCCCGATATATTGAATACCACAGGTGGGCTAGACTAGTTGTAATGATACCTTCTTTTAGCAATTTATGATCGACCATGTCTTTGCCTTCTTCACTAAATGGTAGTCTTCTCAGGTGTGTTGCTGCAAAGGGTGAAGATGCTCAAGAATGTAACAAGTTTGCTAAATATTACCGTTCCCTTTGTCCGGGTGAATGGGTATGTTGTTACATTGCTAAGAAAACAGATTTTCTATTTTCCCTATTTCTTGATAGCAATGCATAATCCAGGGGAAAGTGAAGGAAGGGGAAGGATGTGTATTGGATCTTATTGGTACAAATTGGTCTTTATAATTGATTAATAAGGAGAATGGAGCGGCTCACTTGCAATGACTTGATAACATGTTTATATGCGAGCAAGGGGTTTGCTATAGTGCTAATTACGTTTAACCAACTCCTTGGAAATTTTTGCAACCCTACGTTATTGAAAAAAAAAATTATTATAGAAGTTTTAATATTAGTTTTCTATATCCTATTCAATAGGAAGTCTTCATTTTTCTTGGGGTGCTAATTTTTTTCTTGTTACACCCTAACTGTTGCAGTTAGTGTGCTTGCTTTCTTCTTCAGTTACTTCCTGCCTATTTTTCTTCTAATTTTCATCTCGTTTAAAGAGTTCTTGTGGCTTGTCTAACTCTCAGGCTGCTGCTGTTTTTTCTTCTTTTACATCATTTTTCTGGCTTCCGCAACCACTTCTGTCCTCTTAGATAGAGTGATGTGACATCGGCTTTGCCTGCTTCATAATTTTGGCTTTGTTAACTTCTGAAAAATATACTAGTTTGGTACTGCCTTTTCCTTTATATTGCTGCTGCCTTTTAATTTCACTATCATTCTTCGGGAGCTTCTCATTTTGGCCGTCAATGTGTACAGAGGCTTGCATTCCCCATTTTAAGTTTCAACAAATCTACCACATATTTTTCTCCAGAAAAAAATAAAACTAAAAATAAAAAAAATGCTAATCATGGTCTTGCTTCACCTCAATTCCAAGGAAGCATCTCATAAAACCCAGATCTATCATCTAAAATTTACTTCATCTCCCTTTTAAACTTGTCATTCATCAGTCTATTGTTTTTATTTAAATTAGGTTCTCTGCATACAATCGTATTGTTAAAAGGCCAGTGATGACTCAATCGAATTCTGCAGTCTATTCCTATTTGTTATGAAGGTTGTGTTTTGTAGAGAACTTAGGGGAATCAACTTACTGTCATCAAGTTGCCGTGTATTTCTGTTCCCAGTCATTCTGATTCCTCATCCACTCTTTTGGGGATTTTCCAGTTACTCATGTTTGATGGATGCTTTGTTTTCATATATTCTATGATCAAACATAAGTTTGTATAGAGCGTGAGAGAATCACCTTTCGACTTCTGGTTGTCATCAAGTTTCTGTGTATCTCTCTTCCCAATCATTCTGATTTCCTCATCCATGTTCTTGGGGATTTACCAATCATCATTTGTGTTTGATGTTTTCCAAAAATTTAGGATCGAACATAAGAACAAATAACTTCTTAGCTAGTGTTAGTGCTGTTTGCTCCTAAACTTCTTGACTGAAAAATTCGAATTAGGTCCTGAAATTAGTTTTACTTTTTAGATCATTTTTTATTATTGCATGTGTGAACTTGAGGATCTCACGTAGCAGTTTTTACTGGTAATAAATCAATATTAAGTTCTAAATCGAGATTTTTTTATTTATTTTTAATCTAATTGTGTCTGCAGATTGAAAGATGGAACGAGCAAAGAGAAAATGGCACCTTTCCAGGTCCTCTGTAGATGTTGCACACGCCGTTGAAGTTCAGAGAATCTGTGTCGAGCATAATCCTTTTTTTTAAAAAAAAAAAATATAGCAAGTTGAGGGAATAAAAGATTTTGGTGTGTCCGTTAGAACCATGTAATGCGGCCCCTTTGATTAAATTGTTATCAACGAGTACTATACTATATTGTGGTCATTTATTTTTGGATTATGATGTTCGCACACTTCCTCTTGACACTATGGATGACATTTGCTGTGTTGTCAAAAAACGTGGTTGAAATTTTTTTTTTTTTTAAACTGTCCAATTAAATGATATTATATGGTAGAGTGTAAGGAATGATGTAAGAAATGTTGTAATTGTTTAATTTTCTAATGTTGGCACAATAATCATAAATATGTATGTGTTCCTACTGTCTCTATTTCTGTTGTTTCTTTTTGCAGGAAAAATTTAAAATAGAAAACTCACTATTGACAATTTGACATCATTGCAGAAAAAAAAGTATCGGATTCTGTGGCTATTGTTTATTCTCTTTTCCTGGAATATTGTGGTTTTGAAGGTGTGAAGCTGGCTGGAGCAGGTGTGCAGAAAAGTTCGAGGCACGGTCTGTGCTCGACTTGACACCTTCATTTTTTTTTTTTTATTTATGGAAGAAGCGCACACAAAAAGAATTGGTGCGCTTCCGGCGTTCAGCACATGCTGCTTGCTCCGGGACTCTCGCCCTACCCCCGATTTTACACTTGAAGTTGTGGTAGAGATTAAGAGAACATTTGGTTGAGTACACCACTAATAAGTTACTATCTTTTAGACAAATTATACTTTAGTGGCATACCTTAAATTGAAAAAATAACTTTTTTCTGGGCACATAATTGTTGGGGCCAGTTCTATTGCTACAAACATTGTATTTTATAGCGCAATTGCTTTACCTGGATTAGAAACAATGTAATAGGAATCCCAAAGTTTACACTTGTAAATTTTCTGAAGTTTGGTTAAAATGGTGACTTTAGAAGGATCATAGGATGATTTTGACTTCTGAGTAAGATGCTTTGAAAAAGATCCTACAAGAAGATAAGTCAGCATTATTTAACCCAAAATTGGCACATGAACACTCAAAACGTAATCCCTTATTGTCCTGAAAACTTATATGAACAATTATGCTTTGGATCGAAGGAACGTGAGGAATATGGTGACTTTTGCGGTTGTCCTCAACTAAATCAACTTGAATCTAAGCTACTATTCAAATCAAGTTTAATCATAATTTGATTTTTTTTTTTTTTTCTTTTCCCGTTGTTCCCTTCATAAATTTAGTGGTAAGATCGACATTCATATCTTTAAATAATACTTCATTTTAGTAATAGACAATGTCGGGGTTAAAGCCAGCCCCACCCCCATTCCTCCAACTATATTCGATTGAAGGCGGGAGAAGACTTGCTCTTTTATGAAAATTAGATTTAATGATGAGTTGAAAATCAACAATAAATTTAATTTCATTCTAATACAATCCAATTCAATGTACTAAATAATAAATTTATCATGCTACGTATGCATCTTATTTTACGTCTCCACACATTCTTCCTTCCCCTGCATTCCCTTTATACCAGATATCCAGATCAACAACCATTATGGCAGCGACGGTGCGTGAGGAGAACGTGTACATGGCAAAGCTGCTCGAGAAGGCGGAGTAGTGTGAGGAAATAGTGGAATCCATGGAGAAAGTATCGGAGTCTTTGACGGAGAACGAGGATCTGACTGTGGAAGAGAGGAATCTCATCTCGGTGGCGTACAAGAACGTGGTAGGTGCGAGGAGGGCGTCATGGCAGATCATATCGTCTATAGAGCAGAAGGAGGAATCGAGGGGGAATGAGGATCATGTCAACACAATCAAGGATTATAGATCTAAGATTGAATCGGAGCTGTCCAATATTTACGATGGAATTTTAAAGCTGCTTGAATCTAAGCTCGTTGTCTCGGCATCTTTGGGTAATTAAGGTGTTCTTGTTGGAAAAATGGTTTTTTAATTAGTGAAATGGTCAACTTTGCGCCCAAATTTCAGTGGGACTCGTGTCTTATTTAAACGGAATCTAGCATATTTATGTTCTACTCCGCAAGAGGATTAACGAGATATATTTATTTATCGAAAACCATTTAGTATTGAATGAAATATTTAATGTCAAAGTAATTCATTTGAAACTATGAAATAGTGAAGAATTTGATTTATTGTAACATTCCCATACATTTGTCCCACGTAGGAAAGTTATGAAACTTTGGTGTGATTTATATAGTGTAAGTTTGGAAAGTGGGTTTGGGCCCCAAGGGGATACCGATAGTCTTTAGAAGGGGGGAGACCTATATCCTATGGGATTCGATCCAAACCCCACACGCGCGTGCTGTTGCCGCCGTCCGTCAGTTCGATCGGCTCGGCTCGGCACGAGCATGAGCACGTGCCCGGTCCGATCCGATCCGGTTCGTGTGCGGGTGCCTCCTGTACTATATTATCTTTTTGGACAAAATTTATTTAAATTTTTGGATCAAAT
>CAIGRO010188158.1:0-11041 GCA_903798355.1 Fraxinus baroniana
AAAAAAAAAAAAAAAATTGGCTGCCTTAATTGCTATTTAACATTATCCTTAATTTCTACTGAATGGAATCCGTTAAAGTTAACGGTGGAAGATGTGAAACAAAAATTTTCGTTTAACTTCCGTTATATAGCCACTTATTATATAGATACACATAATCACGGGTTTATGTTATCACATCATTGCATTAAATGACATTAAATACATGCATTAATGAGCATTAAATACTTCCAAAAAATGTATATCCAAGGGTGATTTGAACTTTTCATACCCCAAAAGTAACATTTTTTTAGCAACATTTGTAAAAGTGAATATATTTTTTTTTTTTCAAATTTTGTGACATCAATGAAAATATTCCAGAAGATGAACATATCAATTAGCACGTCTTTCATGTTAAAAGCAAGACTTTGGGTTAAAAGAACGAATTTATCCTTTTGAAAATGTTAAAAAAAAAAAATTGTATTATAAGCAACGGTGGATTAGGGTTGTTATTGACTAATAATCATGCAATTAAATATTGAATTAGAATATAATAAATCTTTTTTTTTCCTAATAAAGTTGCAGAATAATAAATAGAAGATGACATCTGACCACCTGTACCATCTCAACAAAACTCTCATTACAAAATCTTGAGCTTCGTAATATAGAGATTTTTTTCAATTCTTAAGAATTAATATTCAACAGATTTGACTTACAAAAAATTAAGTTCTATAATTTTTTTAAAATTAATAAAATGTAAATGCAATCTGTTAGAGCTATGATTTCTTATTATTATCAACATATATGATTTTTTTTAAAATGAAATTCAAAAATGTGTATAAAATTCGAAAGTGTACATTTTAATTCATGAAACAGAACCTTATATTAAGTGTTATTTACAATAATCGAAAAGAAAAATTGAGTTGTAGTGGGTGTGTAGTCAACTGAACTGAGTTGGACCACCAACTTGTTTTGTTTAGCTTGCATTATATATAAATGGACTCTATACAAAGTTTGAGCAGTTGAGCTTTAATATATTGATAAAAAGTCAGCATGTCAAATTAGATTTAAGTCCTTGTTTGATACGAATTAAAATCAGATTTTAAGTTTAAGTTAAAGTCAAATAATCAATATTAATCACATCTTTCATGGGTCCCACAGTTTTTCAACCACACATTTCAAAAATTTCTATCACAATCTACTAAAAACCTAATTTTAATCCCCCACCAAACACTCTCTAAGAGATTAATTAATACAATATGTAGCTTATTTCATAGTTAATTAATAATATCTATTGCTCTAACTAAAATCAGTATTCTAAAAGGCGCGCCTAAACGATCCTTGGCGTGAAGCATGGCCAAAACGCCAAGCCAAGTGAGTTAGCTTTTTATTTAACGGTCAATGACAATTGTTCAGAGTTTAAAGGCAGAAAAATTAAAAAATAGAGAAAATAATAACACAAGAACTTAAGTGGGAATTTTCAAAATTGAAGAAAAATCACAGGTGATCAAAGACGAGGATATTCCACTGTATAAAAAATTGTATAATCATATAAAATCTCTCTCACACACACTACACCAAAAAAGACCTTTTGCAGCGGCCAAAAAATATTGCGATAGACCTTTTGCAGCGTTTTAGCGTATGTTTCAACCTTCAAGCATATCCCCAAAAATATTAATATTGGATGAGACTACAAAGATGGCCTAGTCCCTCCACAATATAGTCTATGACTATTTCAAATCGGGTCGAAGTAAATATTAAAGGGATGGCTCTATTTATAGTGATACAAAATAAAGAGATTTTAATTTGTATTCATTGGAGGATTCTTAACAATCCTAACTATTATAAGTAGGAAGCTGAAAAATTGGAAATATAAATAAAATTATATTTTAATTGGATAATACACGTCAAAATCTCAATACATATAACTATCCATTTGGTAGGTTTTCTGCTTCCGTTTCTATTTTTTGTAAAAGGGTTCCTTGAGGAAATCATTTTTCAGTGCTTCGAAAAACTTCTCTAATAAGACAAAATACTTCCAAAAAACTAGCCCAACAGACCAAATATAATTTCTTAGTATCTGAAGGGATTCTTGACTTTTCAAAAGCCTAACAAAAGGGCCGTAAAACTACACCCTAATTATCGAGTTTTGATGTTTCATCTTTAGAAGTTAATATTATTAAAAGGAGTAGTGCAATCCTTATATATTAAGTATTGTTATCATTATCATATTCAAAGTAAGATTTTACCTGGTAACATTCCAATCGTACTATATATACTTTTTCAATTGCACAAGGTTCTTCGTATTTAATTTTTTATCGTCATTCGTTATTATAAAAAATCGCACCTAGCCCATTACCCTCCTAAAAATAAAAATAAAAAATGCAGGGTGGCATCTTCACCAACATCATATCACGCCTTAATATTCAAAAAGTGATGAAAAACAATGTTAGTCATATGGGAAAAGTTGGCAACTAACTCTTCTTACTCCATTAACAGAACAATGAGCTGGGATTCTATTTTGTACAACAAAAAGTATACTTCTATGCATCCCTCTACACATATAAGTATCCATCTTCTCTTCCTCTCATTCTCATCACAAGCTGTGAACCATCTTAGCCATCAAAAAAGAGAGAGGAAATAGTCGACTTATCTTTTTTCTAACTCTTGAACATGGAGAAAAGCGAGTCAACCAAGATTGAGATCACAGAGACGAGCAAAGAAAGGAAAGGGAAAGCTCCGCTTTTGGGGGCGGTACCACCAGTGGCGGCCGAGCATGCAAGGGGAAGGTACAAGAGGGGCATTTCTATATTCGACCTCATACTGAGAATAAGCGCCATGTCTTCAGCTTTGGGTGCAACAATCATCATGGGCACCGCTGAACAAACCCTTCCTTTCTTCACTCAGTTCTTCCAGTTCCAAGCCAGTTATGACGATCTCCCAACTTTCGCGTAAGTATTCTATCTGTTTTAATTAAGCAATGTGATGAAAACAATACAAAAAGAGTAACGTTATTCATCATTGGCAGAGATCATCACCAGTATAGGTAGGCCAACGAAATCTTTTATTGTCCAATGCAATTGTAATGCATTGATCAATGAATCAAGGGGTTCACTACCACATAAACTAACGATTATGTATACTTACTAACGAATAACATTATTCATTAATAGAGATCATCACTAATGTAGGTAGGTTTTGTACTCTTTTATTGTCCAAAGCACTTTTAATGAAACAAGGGATTCACTATCATATATATAAATTGACGACTATGTATACTAGTGATGAATAGCGTTACTCATACAAGAATCTTATATATAATGATGCATCGAATATGGTGCAGATTCTTCGTTGTGGCAATGGCAATAGTTTCAGGATACCTTGTCCTCTCCATACCCTTCTCAATAGTGTGTATCGCCCGCCCTCATGCAGTCGGACCAAGGCTCCTCCTAATTATCCTCGACACCGTAAGCTTCCTAACCAAGAAAATATTGAAGACGTAATTTAAATAAATAAACGTATGATCTTTCTAAAAGATTTTAACTTTTAGATATCATCTTCAGGTGATTGTCACATTGGCAACTGCTGCAGCTGGATCATCTGCTGCAATAGTTTACTTGGCTCACAATGGGAATTCAGATGCAAATTGGCTGGCAATATGTCAACAGTTCACTGATTTCTGCCAAACGACTAGTGAGGCAGTGGTGGCGGCATTCGTCGCCGTCGTTCTACTCATTTTCATCATTGTTCTGTCTGCTTTCGCTCTTCGGAAACATTAAAGATTGTCGAAACATTAAATTAATCGTCAGTTAAGTGATCGTGCATCTACTGTTTGATTTTAATTTTCCTTCTATTGTTCATGTCTTCTTTTATTCTGTTGCTTCGTGTCAATTCTCTCTGGTTGATGGATCTCAATTAGAGAAGGAAAAAATAGAAAGTGTACATCGCATTTTTATATGAAAGAAAACTCGTGTGTTTCCTTATTGTTCCGTTTTCAACATTAGAATTTCAAATAAAACAATATTACACGTATACATAAATGTCTTCTTTATTTTTTAATCACGCATTCAATGACGGACACAGGGGGGCTTTTAAGAATTTTTTAATTTTATTTATTTATTTATTTATGAAATCATGTTTGGTATCGACTGAAATCTAAACTTAATAATTAATTTTAATAACATGTTTCATAGAATCCATAACTGATTAACTTTTTTATCAAAATTTACTAAAAATTTGATTTTAATCTCCACCAAACTGGGGCAAAATCACAATAAATTTGAATTTCGATAACATGCTAATTTTAAAAATTCTCCGACGATCGTACGCTAATCAAATCTACAAATTAATTATGTCATCTCAAAACTTATTTTAAGACATTATGAGCATATCGAATAGCCTAAACAAATATCGAAAATAGTTAAAAATATGTTAAACGTGAGTCTTAAAAAAAGACGTCTTACTCGTATTTTTTTAAAAAAAATTCAATTATTTCATAAACATTTATTATTTTTTGCAATACAAATTTCTCATTGTAATTTTCACCATTTTATGGAATCTAACATAATTTTTTTTCGAAATTTTATATCTGAAAAGTCATATCCCATGTAAATTTTCGGATGCAAAATTACATGAGGTATGATTTTTTCGAACGTAAAATTTCGATTATAAATTTTTTTCAACTTTTTTGTAAGTTCGATTGTGTTCCCTCTAACTTTAAAGTTTGCGTCCGCCCCTACCCCCACCCACGTCGCTACCGCCGCCAAAACCATTGGAATTTCAAAACCCGATACCATTAGCCTCAATTTGGGCCAGCTGGTCTAGCAATATGTCAAAAACCGATCTGAGCAAAAACTCAGACATACTAGCAAGCAGGAAGATCCTGGAAGGACTTGAACCTCCCTCCCCTCCCCCTCCAACCCAAATTTTTTGACAATTTTTTTTTTTATTTATTTACCATTTTGTATTGGTATTGGTGTTAAAAGTAATTATCAGATATGTTCTCAAATGTGTTCTGAAAATGGACGATAACATTAGATGGAAATGATGACATTTGAAATTAAAAACTTCAACCATTATGTTTTAATTTAAGAAATTATAGAGAAAAAATATTTATTTATGGATCCTAAAACTGCTACCATGAAAAGAGATAAGTCGAAAGTCAATATATAGTTAGCTAATAAAGACTTGTGTCAACAATATTTTACACCAGAAGTTCCTTCAAGGCTAGTTTTTCTATCACAGTGTGAGCAATTTTCTCATTTTAACAGATAATGTTTCAAAAATAAATTTCGGGGCCCCGTGNAAAACTGCTACCATGAAAAGAGATAAGTCGAAAGTCAATATATAGTTAGCTAATAAAGACTTGGGTCAACAATATTTTACACCAGAAGTTCCTTCAAGGCTAGTTTTTCTATCACAGTGTGAGCAATTTTCTCATTTTAACAGATAATGTTTCAAAAATAAATTTCGGGGCCCCGTGACCCCACCCCTTCAACTCTAGGACCCCCTACTTCGACGAGCTGGTTCCGCCCCTGTCAGCAGGCATCGGCTAGGAAAAAAGAATTGGATGCAAATACACTCTCTCTATATGGGTACCGAGAGTAGTTAAAACGGTAAAAGCACAAGCAACTGAGTAGAGCCACCTTATCATCTCCGCTTGATATGCAGAGGTATGCACATGTACTTTCAGTTTGAGAATTTGTGATTGGAATCGAAGGCCATCTGTATATTTGAGCTTCAATGAGATGAAATATGCTTGATTTGCGAGCCGAAGCTGTTGCATTGTGTGAAGAAAAGATCGAAGCTTTCTTGTGATTGTTTGTTCGAGTTCATTGATTGAGTGCAATTGAGATCTGAACAGGGTTTTTACATTATTCTTTTTTGTGATTTTGGTTCTGGGTTTAAAAGATCCGCGTGTTCTTTGAGGAATTTGGGAAAACAATATTTTACACCAGAAGTTCCTTCAAGGCTAGTTTTTCTATCACAGTGTGAGCAATTTTCTCATTTTAACAGATAATGTTTCAAAAATAAATTTCGGGGCCCCGTGGCCCCACCCCTTCAACTCTGGGACCCCCTATTTCGACGAGCTGGCTCCGCCCCTGTCAGCAGGCATCGGCTAGGAAAAAAGAATTGGATGCAAATACACTCTCTCTATATGGGTACCCAGAGTAGTTAAAACGGTAAAAGCACAAGCAACTGAGTAGAGCGACATTATCATCTCCGCTTGATATGCAGAGGTATGCACATGTACTTTCAGTTTGAGAATTTGTGATTGGAATCGAAGGCCATCTGTATATTTGAGATTCAATGAGATGAAATATGCTTGATTTGCGAGCTGAAGCTGTTGCATTGTGTGAAGAAAAGATCGAAGCTTTCTTGTGATTGTTTGTTCGAGTTCATTGATTGAGTGCAATTGAGATCTGAACAGGGTTTTTTCATTATTCTTTTTTGTGATTTTGGTTCTGGGTTTAAAAGATTCGCGTGTTCTTTGAGGAATTTGGGACTCATCAATTGTAAATTTCATAGTTAAAGCTAAAAGATTTGGTTTCATGGTAGGCTTTGAGCTGAAATGTGGTTGTTGATCATTTCAAGATTTGGCATATGAATTTCTTGGAAGTGAAATTATGGTCCTGGGGGTGTTTGGTGAAGAATATTAAGAGCTGATGAAGCTGAGCTTTTTGTGTTCTGTAGTAGAACATGTTTTTGTTGAACATAGTTGCAGGGAGAGTTAAATCTAACATTTACTTCAAAATACTCGTGAAGATAATGGTAATGATAATAAGAACATTTACTTCTAAGAGTTCAATTGCAAGGTTTTGAAATTCCAATGGTTTTGGCGGCGACAGCTGTGACGGTGGAGGAGGGGGAGGGGGAGGAAGGCGAAGGAGAAGGAGACGGAGAAGGGAAAAAGAGTTATTTTGTTATTTTTAATATTTTCATAAATTTTGGACTCATTTGTATATTTTTTAAAAGTTTAGGACTATAATTGCAATTGTTGTTTATTTTCTATTTTTTTTTTTGTTTCATTTGAATTGGAGGGTAAAATTGTCATTCTATTGGAAAAATGTTGAAAATGACATTTTGTGCAATGAAATGTGGAATGTAGGGATAAAAATGTCAAAAAATAAAAGGTATGGATGTTTTACGCAATGACATTGAAAGGTGTGGATGTTTTGTGATATTTACCCCCAACAATAAGTCGTTATGGGGGTACAATCAAAGTGGTTGATAGGGTATTTCGAGACAGATGATACTCAGGCCCAAGCTCAAATGGAACAATAGATTTTGCTTGTGATCAAGGATTCCATTTGGATGTGGCTGAATGCGATTAACTACGAACCATCTCCTGCTCGTCGGCGGCCCCAACACCAGGCGAGGGAGCTCGATCGTGCGTGCTAGGCTCCACCAAAAAAGGGACCTGTAGGTTGTAGAAGGAAGAATGAAACCAGCAGTGGCGACTGTTAAGGTTTTGTTTCCTTCCTTCCTTTTTTTTTTTTATTATTTTTTTTAATTTAAGCTGGGCCTTTTGTTTGGGGTTATTCACAGCTTGTGGGCCTTATCTGACGCGGAGACGCCTCCACCTCTTGTTGCAACCTGCTATGCCGGAAAATGTCAATGAGTCGTTGGACTGGACGACTCGAGTCTCGGATGGTCGGAAGACTCGAAACTCTCCTCTGCAGTCTGCCGTTTGCCTAATGTCGTGAGTCTTCTTCTTCGATTTTTTTTTTGTGTTATTTTTTATTTATGAGTTATAGCTACCTTGCTTATGAATTATGATTTATGTTCTATTAGTTAATTGGTAATTTGATGTTGAAATAAGAATTGTGAATATGTGATTTGGCATTTAGGAATTGGGGTAAATAATTTATGTTGCACTATCATTGAGTTATGAACTGTAATTTATCATTTATGAGTTTTATTTTGTGAATTAAATATTACAATCTCGCTATTATGATTGTTGATTGTCGACGATAAACGGTCGACGATAAAAGTCCACCCTAACTGAAGTTAAATCTTGAGCCCGTTGCTACTCCTGCCTATGATCTGAGCATGTGTAAAATAATTGATAAAGCGGTTTATAATGTTGCTTCAAACTATTCTTCTGATTGGGTTTGTAACACATGGACAAATTATATGCGTATTTTCTTGATCATTCATGACAATTAATAATGTTCCATGATGAGTCAGCTAAAAAGAATAAGTGTAATTTAATTTTTAATCACAACTAACTTTAATTTACTTTTTAAAGTTGAAATTTGATGGGGTTGTTATGTGCTCTAATTCTTAATTATTTTAACGTAAATTCAAGTCAATTATAAGACGTAATACTCGATTATTCATAGACTCATATACTCATGCTCTTAACTAACTACTTTATTATAGGGCCGTTCGATAGGGATTAAAATCGGATTAAAATTAAAAAATTAGTCGTTATTGTTGACTTTTATTAGATTAATGAGACACAATAACGATCATATTTTCAATTTTAATTAAATTTTAATCCATACCAAATTGGCCTGTAAGGAGTTAATTTTCCCCTATGTTAGTTAATAAAATCTTTAATACCTGTAAGGAGTCCTGTAACCAAGTCATAATTTGCATTTAAACGACGCCGTAAGCTCTTTGTCATTTATGCGTAGTAAATAGACAAACCACTTTGTTTCAATTATTGATTGATCTCCTTTTATTATTAACTAACCCGGCTCCGGCTCTTTCTATTCCATTTTCAATAGTCAACTAACCATGTCTCTGTGTTTGGTAAAAATTAAAATCTAATTTTTAATCTAAATCAAAATAAATAATTTATTATTAATCGTACATTTCATGAGATTCACAACTTTTCATTAACTTTTATTAAAATCTTTTACAAATTTGATTTTAATCTCTATCAAATATGGCTACTTTAAATTCTCATATTTGTAGACCATACCTTTTAAGTCTTGTTAGGCAAAAACTCAAATTCAAATTTTAATTTAAGTCAAAGTTATCTATTAATTTTAATCATATATTTTATGGGATCCGCAATTTTTCAATTTTACATTTCATCATTTTTTTATCGAAATTTACTAAAACTTTGATTTTGATCCCTATCAAACAGGAGCTAAGAATTGCTTCGAAGTCGGAGTTGTTGACCTTTGGTTCAGTAGAAATATTTTAAATTGATTTTTTTTGGGGGGGAGGGGGGTGGGGGATAATGTACGAGAAAAAAGTAGGGAAATTATTGATTTAAATGTAAAATTAATTTATTGTGAAAAATGTATGATCAAAAAGAAGTTTGAAATAAATAAATTTTAGAAAGTGGTGGCAAAACATGAACTTAACATTTGTAAAATCAAAACTATACACATTTATATTATGCTGAGCCATAACTAACTTTACTAGAAATGCAACGTTAAATTGGACTATCTGAGCCTAATTATATTTTGCCCATATTTGGTAGATTTTAATTTAAATTAAATTCGATAATTAATTATAACTATATATTTTATGAGATCTACTATTTTTCAACCACATATTTCATTAAGATTGTGTTTGATAAGTCAAGATTTCCATGGAACTTGGAAAATGAATTCCATTTTCTTGGTTTTGGTTTGTTTGATTGCCACAATTTTCTAGGCAAAACTTTTCCCCCCCACCCCTCACGCGCATATTTTCCCCAAAATTGATTTGGTGTGAAAAACTTTTCTAGGTGCTGCTGCCATTATTTTTTTTTCTTTTGCAATGAAAACAAATTTCATAAACAGTTGTAAAAAAAATTTCACTTTAATGTCATGTAAAAGAAAGTCAAACGAACACTAAATTTTGATGAAAAAAATGATTTTTTTGGGTATTTTTTTCTTTTTCATTTTTTTTACTTTTTGGCAATGGAAACAAATTTTATAACCAATTGTGGAAAAAAATATTATTTTAATTGACAATTTCCATGAAAAAAAAAAGTCAAACGAACACAAAATTTAAAAAATTTTCGTGTGAAAAATTATACCAATCAACCACACTAAATTAACAATTCCCCACAAAACAATTTTTAGACAATTACTTTTCCTAGAATTCATTTTTTTTTCCACCCTTACAATTAAACGGACCCTAACTCTTATCAAAATTTATAAAAATTTAATTTTAATTTCCACAAAGTAGAAACTTTATTTATTTGAACACTTCTTTTAAAAAGATTAAAAACCAATTAGTATGATGTGTATAGACAGTGTGCTGGCAAATTTTATTTTGACATAATTTGAGTTTTAAGCGATTCAGTTTTTTAAACATTTTCCGTAAGATGGTGACTCATTTGAGCCAATGAATCTTGAATTTTGTGGTCTCTTTTGAATCTTAATCTAATCGAATTACTCGTTAAGTTTAATAGACTTTGATACCATATTATACTTTTCATTTTTATCTTAAAATATTACTCCATTAAGATGAGTAGTCCAAACTTTATATGTTGGTCTATATTTTTATAATAACAGATATACATATATCTTTAACACAACTTGAATTGAACAGCCTTAACGAATATGATCCCATTCAATTCATGTCATTTTAATTCTTTCAACGTAGTAGTCAATCATGTAGATTCTGAAAAAGTTTATTCAGAAAATTAAATAAGGAATACTATAATTTTATTATGTGGAATAATGTAACATGATAATTAATGACATGTGGCTGAAAGAAAAAAATCACGTGCACAGTACATACATAAAATATTTATTAAAATGCAATTTGGTATGTAAAAAATACTTTAAATTTGCTAAAGTCATGAAGAAGCTGCGTAGTTACACTTGTAATAATGAAATCAAGCAAGTGAATGGAAAAAGGAAATTACGTTTCGACCCGTTTCATGGCCATTGTAAAGAGAAATTGAGAAAAAAAAAAATGGTGTTTTAAATTGTAATTTTTTAAAAAATGCACAATTAAAAAGTAAGAAAAAAAAATTAGGTTTACGTATGAAAAAATTTACTTTATCTTCAAAAATTTGAAAAAAAATGCAACATTGATCAAGCAATCAATGATCAAGTTAAAAAGTTTTCTATTGTTCGACCCCTATACTAGCCATTGTAATTTCTTA
>CAIGRO010188193.1:0-10592 GCA_903798355.1 Fraxinus baroniana
TTTTTTTTTTTTTTTATGTCAAATAGTTTTATTACCCTTTTAATAATTTTGGACAATTTGGGAAATTCTAACAATGCTTACTTTCTAGTTAAAAGATTTTTGATGATTAATGTTGTCTAGCATAATCGTTTATATCACTGGTGTTAGATAACATTATTTTCAATTAAATGAATTATGTATTCTTATATTTCAATAAATTTAATATTAATTGCCACCAAAATTGATGTTAAGTATTAATGGAGTTGGATAGTATTACTATTACTCTTTCCCTTGTGCACCTAACTAACCGTTTTAGGGACCGCGTGCATGCAATTAGAGGTGCAAAATAGTAATGTCAACACGAAATGCATGTCATTGAGCAAACTAGTGAGGTTCATGAGACGACCAACACCAATAGTTGTGTCAAGGATAGAGCAATGAGGATAAAAAAATTTTTTTACTCGATTTATACATTGCCCTAAAAATGCCCAAACTTGTCCCCCTCGATCTGTCTTTGTGTCGCGTCATCAATTGTTGCTTTAGGAGACTCTGGTGTTTCAACGAAAACCTAGATATGGTTAAAGTTCATATTTAAAAAAAATAAAATTATATGTACATCAACCATGACAACTGGGTTGACATTTTCCCTTATGTAGACGAGATTTGTGCATAGATATGATAGATGAGTTCAAAATCAAGAATTTAGATATTGTAACGTGGAATAGTATAAAGAAAGATGTAAGAGAGAGTATAAGTGTAGCAAGATTGAAAAAAGGTCGACTAACTAAACCCAGAAATTCTTGGCTCAGAGAGACAGCTCATGACATGGATCACTAAGACTCTTCTCTCATTAAACTATTTGTTCTTCACAACAAATGCAGTCACGATATTAATGCCCATGTGATATATGTCATAATTTTTCTCGAATATCCGATTTAAATGACAATTAAAACTTAATCGGAATTAAAAAATGGGCAACCTTGATTCGATTTTATTTAAAAGTATCATATATTAAACAATATAGTTATGGATGGTTCGACTTTGTTAAGTGAAACCACGTTACTTATCCATTAAATTAATGCAAAGTTGAAGAAATTTTACTTCTAAGTAGCAATAATTTCTTGCTCAATGATATGTTGGTATAAATATATTATTCAAAGAAATGAATTTACTAAATAATTAAGATACAGAAAAAGATTACAAATCCAAAAATAAAAACTCCACAAAATGTGAAAAGACGAGAATTTGGTTCTAACCTTTCAAATACAGTTGTTCACGAAAATATATTCGCTTTGTAAATTATTGCAAATGCACGGTTCGTTAACAAGTAATAAGTGAAAATTGTAAAATTTTGAATATCGTCGCACGAGAATTGATTTAATTTGATTTCTATTATCAAGATCTTAACCGAATCTATTAAACTCAAGATGATCAGTTATTTGGATCTTATGACTAAAATGCAATTTTAAGCTACTGTGACTAAATGAATGTAAAATTATGTTGAATGGAAAAATTTGATGAAATTAATGAATAAAAAAATGCACTAAGATCCCGAATCACCAAGCAAGCTCACTTTTAACCTCTATTTCACAATTCAATAACANTAAAAGAACAATAAAAATAATAATACATTTTGTAAGCACTTAAAAATTTACGTAAAGTATAGTGGTATATTTCTATCCTGTATCGGGCCCTTCGATGATTTATACCCTGTCGAGCTCATTTCTCTTCTTTCGAATATATAAAATAAGCCACCACACTCATGCAACTATAAAACATATAATTGTAGAGAAAAAACAATGTATATAAATCATTTAACATCCATCGATCATTTTTTAATATCAAATTGCAAAATAGAAAATTAAAAGATCACATTGCAAAGTTCATCGTTCACCTAGTACATAAAAAGTCTAGCATACCATAGATAAAATAAAAGAACAATAAAAATAATAATAAAAAAAAAAAAAGATATCACCCCAAAACTAGAAATTAAGTTTGAAATCTTGAATGAAATCTCTTGTTCTAGCCATCTTCCGTGCTCTTCAATGTTATTTTTCTCTCTAAGAATGCGTAGTCCTCTTTTCACAACGTTTTAGGGTTATATATATGACATAACTCATGTTTCCATAGGAGTTGGAGTTGGATTAGGACACCCAAAATTTTCCCATTTTTTTCTTTTATGCGACCACATAAAAGGATTCTATGCGGTCACATAGATATCCTTTTTTTTTTCTGTTTTTCTTTGACTGCTCCTATGCGGTCGCATCCTCAGTACCATCTTCTAAATCATGGCAATTTAGTCCTCAAACTCAAATTATGCGCTTCTTGATCTCTTTTCCCATTTTTCCTCCTTCCAATGCATAATTCTCATCCTTAATTTGATGTTTCCATTCTTGTATCTTCAATTTCTCCTCCGGGTCACCTTTTGCATATTTGCATTTCAATCCCTAAACTTTGATTTTCCCTCATTTTGGTCATTTTTCTCTCGTTTTCGCTTACATTTCATTCCATCCATCAATGTAGTCCTATAAGCACAATTTATATCGAAGTTAGCCATATTCAAGCATTAATGTCAACAACAAGTCATGTAATGTTGCTAAATACACGTTAGAAAATGCACTTATCAACAGTTTTGATCATGATGGTCTTTTGGAGCTTTGGTTCATTCCCTTCTTTGGTTCTTAATTTTCAATTTTCTTATACGATAATACAGTTGTAAACAGTTGTGATTTGTGAATGGAGAGTTCCATAGGATTATATATTTTGGATTCCCAAAAAAAATGAAATTAGGTGGTGGTATAGATAAATGTGTTAAATGGGGCAAATTGTGAGTCAAGATAAGGATATAAGTAGGATGAGCCACTCGTCGGCTCGACTCTCGTCCCAAGCAAGTTGCAGATGCAACTTGTGGTTGTGGACACAAGCCAAGCAACAAAACAATCGTGCAAACTACTCGCCAACTCGCATGCGAGTTACTTCATGGGTTAGTTTGGCCTCTTTCCTTCATCTGAAAAGGATCCTAGGTGTAATGCTTATTCACTCTGAATCAGATCTTGCACTGTCAGGCCAATCCTTCCTAAACCTTTAAAGTGGATAAGGGCATAAAGTTCCACAACTAGGAGGTAATTTGATCAGGCCTCGGTCACAAGAATCCTCGATTTGTATACAATCAGAGGTGTCCCCCAACTCACCTCATGACTAAACTACCAACAACCTAGTCACACTTCTCACATTTGAAGCAACGAGAAAAGGTAAGCTAAGCTTACAACTTTATAGCTAGGTCAAGATGCAATGGAGCCGTCTTTACACTTGTAATCTAATATGCATTTATCCATCAGTATCTAGCCACATTGATGTTTAACACCAATTTAGATGGTAACGTGTAACACTAAAAGATATCCATTTATTTAAATCCAAGATGACTGTCCACTTAATTGGAACTATGACATGTTGCCACCTATACTGGTACTTTAATACAATGGGAGTAGATAGCATTATTCTTTATCTATTTTCTAACTTAGTCGACTACATTGATATCTTCCCAAAATATATGCCATATATTATGGCCTCCAGCAAAGTGCCATAGAATTAAAAATTATTTAGACTGATTATGTAGAAACTGGTGAAAATTATCCATAGAATGTCTCTTAGGCCAAATGGATAGTATAGCACAATCTAGTACTGCAGCATAAAAGCATCTCCGTGGAGAATATATACATATAGAGCACAAAATAGTACTCAGCAACTAATAGGTCTTTCATAATTTGGAGGTAAAGAAGGGCAATTCTCATTCATTTTGGCATAAGGCTCTAGAGTGTTATAATCCGGCAACTCCATTCGATATTCGCCTAAAATCTGGCAGAACGGTAGCCTTTCGTTCCCATTGTTACACCAATTAGGAAGGCGTGTCATGTTGTTCTCAAATATTTTGAGCATGTAGGCGTCCCTGATCTGCAAGCACCAAGTAGCAATGGTGACATCATAAGCCGAGTTATAATAAGTGCAATAATCCATTAGTAAAATATCAAATGCATTAATCTGGCTTTAGACACTCACCGTGAACTCAGTTACTTGAATTGAATCAGAAATTGGAGCAAAGACTCCGGCCTCTTTATACATTGCCAGAATAAAGGCCACACATGTTGTAGACTTCCCATCGCTGTAGATCCAATCATCTTGTTCGGGAATAGTAAGTAGTTGATCAAAGGTTATGCCTCGTCTTTCAGTCTCGGCTAGAATTTCATACAGGTTGAGATCCTATTAGAAAATAATGACGTGTTAGGACATCCAACCATGCAAAAAATGGTAGGAATACTCCACAAGTATTCACCTGATGCAGTTCAGCAGTAGATCTGAGGTATGAAGAAGAAGAGGGACAACACATGCAGTGACATAAATAACGAGGGCTATCATAAAACTTCAATGGAAAAATTTAAGCTGAAGGCATATTCTAAGTTCAAATTCTACAGGGAGAGAGGTTACTCAAAAGTCCAGGGCCGCAGAACCTCCCTCAGCCCGTCCCAGCCCCAAGCCCCTTCCACATCCAATTCGGTTACTTCTTAGTGCCCTGCTACATTATTACTGTGGTGTGATCTCCTATACCAATACACCTATAGGAAGAAAATTATCACACATGTTTCCACAAGTAAAATTAGAAGAGTGGTAATATAATGTGTCTTTCATTTGCCATGACTCTTGGAAAATGGTGATCTTAATTTCTTCACCCTTTTTTTTTATCTTGAACGGGCAGTTCTACTCAGGATTAAAAGCAAAGCTGATTCTAAAATGTCAATCAGCAGAAAAACCGACTTTTAAGTGGAAATGACAAAAGAGGCTAGAGGAGGAAACAATAAAAATGTTCTCTGTGATTTGGCTCAAACACTACTATTCTACCTAAGTTACAATTCATACAATTGTTTCATGTGCATACTGGAGGGAATCTAGCATGTTCAACCTTGTTTAATAAAATTAAATTTTCTGAAATTTTCATTATAGATCCTTCAGAACGTGATTGATAAATAAAAATGTCACAAGAACAACCAAAATCAGATAATTGAACATGTAGAAACAAAAATATCAATAACAAAAAAAGATGCAGTCACCTCCGTCCCAAGCCGCTTATTAAGAGCTTCATTCCACATGTTAGCTGCATATGCTGGTTGCACTCTTGTCCACATAGACATGACAGAAATGACCTGCAGAGAGTTTGCTGTCAGAACAAGCAAAAATCAACAGTCTTATCTGAATGCAAAAGGAATGAACTAGATGAACCAATGCTTGTATTCCAGAAAGACAGAATCCTTACAAGCTATATAACATCAAAGTTGTACCAATTTTTGTCGCCTATTATTATTATCTAATGCAGTAAGTAACAGTTAAATTTTAATTTTCCATTAACTTTTGTGTTATGGGTGAGACCCAAAATAAAACAATTACTAATATATGTTAGCCAGAAGGTTTCAGCAGAAAAATTCCAAAGGAATCAAAGCGACATGATCCAATAATCAGGTGATGAACCTACATCAGGTATGTCATATGATTCAAGCGAGAGCAAAGAGATTTTTTTTCCATGAATTATTATATGCATACCAAGTGAGCATCAAGAGGTGGAGGATAGTTGTCAGATACGGTGTCGATCCAACTAAAAATCATGTTGTGATAACCATATGGCTTGCCTGCCATTGTCCGAGCATATTCCCATGCTGTGGTAGAATTAAACCTTTCACGGATCTCAGGATGTAAAGGAAGTAACGCTATTTGAGGATTAGAACCATCTTTAAGCGCCAGTTCCCACCATTCATCCCATGGAATTATCGCTATGATTTCTTCACCCTGTAGAAACACCAAGAACTGGTAAGAGAAAAATGCAGGCATGCTTAGCAAATAACACCAAGAGTCATAATTTTCAACTTTTTAAATAGGACAAAATCATAAAAACCAGAAAACTAGTTATATAAAAGCTCTCAAGCCTGCAGATGCAATGCCAAAACTTTTGTGAATGCATCTTTTTCGCAAAATGTAATTGAAATAATTCTTTACCACTATAACAATCATAGAAAATTCTCATTTTTTTTTATAACTGTGGATGTCCAGGCCAGCTTGCCCGCACCTCGACTAATCCCACGAGACCCTGAAGTTTACGGTCGGGTACTCATCTCAGTGGCCTTAAGGGTATTCGAATTGGTGACCATTAGGGAGCAAACTCAAGACCTGACTAATCGAGCACCCCTCAGGGTTGAGAAAATTCTCACTTAAAATCCCAATTTGCAAATCTAGCTTGCCAATATCAGCAATTTTTTGACTGATAACAAACTTGATGCTTTAAAAACCCCAAGTATTGATATGCCTTATTTATAGTTTTCTTCCATGGAGTTTTATGACTTGTGTTGAAAGTAAAAATATTTAAGTGTGAACACAGGCCCCGAATTGTTTTTTCTATGTCGAGTAACAATTAAACTCTACCAAAAACAAATGAAGAAACCAGTATATTCTTCACATAAAATCAGATACATTTATATACCTTTTCATTCTCATGTCCAGATTCACCAACCCAAAGATTACCCAATTCGTCTTTCAGGCATACTGCTGTGTGACCAGCAAATGCACCAGTGACCCACTTCTCCAATGTTTCAAATCCACCCCAGCGTCCACGTATCTTTGAAACGGCTAAAAAATCGCCAGAATGAACATCTTCTGGATTGATAGAAGTACGCCACGGTTGAGGACGTTTCTCAAATGATGCACCCATGTGTTTCTCCAAAAAAGCTACGTTAGCATTCTGACCCCAACCAGTGTTAGAGAACAGAGGCAAGACATCTACCATGGAAAGCAATGTCCCCATCATTCCTGATGGCATGAGAAATACTGAGATCCCATGCTGCTTTACCTACTCAGTGATGTTCCAAATGTCACATTTTCACATATTGAAACAATCATATATTAGAAGCAAAAAAAAATCAAAAATCAAAAGGCATACATATTCCAATTCTGCCTGTTCCTCCCAAGATTCAATTTTCAATGTATGGTCTCGAGCCGAGAAGTAGTAATCCCAAGTGACTCTATAAGGTGTGGCAAAGACATACAGATCCATGCACATCCAACTATGGGCAGCAGCATTCTACGAGTAAGTGCAGGGGTTAAAAACTTCGTAGAATCTTAAGAACAGATTTCAGGTAGTCAGCTTAAAAAGGGAAGAAACTCTTGGATTTAAGTATGAGGCCTGGATTTCATATATAAGAAAATAAATACAACATATGACAATTAATCAGACTCAAGAAAGACAATATTAACATTTTGTTTAACCATGTACATTTAATTACTATTCCACATTTTATCACTTATGTATTTATAAGCCTGTCATTCTTCCCAAGCATTTCTCGTTCGAGCCATATTCACTAAGAATAGCATTGTTGATCCCAACACAAAAACAAAAATGCACAATCATACACAAAAACCAAAATTCTGCACAAACTACAAAAATTAACATGTGTGACATTCCATCCCTCATTCTGAAAAATCAATGGATCACTTATCAGTTTACCCAGCAGTACCAGAATGGGTACTAATCCAATTTGACAATTTAAAAAATCATCATCTCCAGCACAAAAGTTCACCTAACACATTGTTTAACCTCAACTTTATAAAATTCTCAACCCCAATAATACATATCAGTTTTTTGAAGAAAAATACTTTATCTCCAGGAGACAAAATAAATAAAAAAAGAGAACAAAAGTCTGACGAAAATTCACTCATACCAATGTTTCAACTTAGCCTTGTTTCTTCCTTGTGCTTTCATCATCTTACCTTATTCAGTAGCTATTGTTCAATGTGAAATATGTCATCAATGTAGTTTAGAAACCATATCCAAACCAGAAACAACTCTTTTAGTCCATTACTTTCGCCCTTCAATATACTATACTATCCATTGCTCCAAATTTCCACAAAAAAAAAAAAAAATTAAAAATTAAAAATTAAAATTCAACCCAAAAGTTCAACTGGCAACGTCATAATATCCTTTTATACACACAGAAAGCATAATTTACATATAAATAGTCACAGCGTTGAGAAAACAAACCAAGAGATAGATAACGCCTCCCCCTTGGGCGTGATCGCCGGGCCCCATGAACTCGATCTTGGCCTCATTATCAAAAAAGCAAGCGCCTTTCCACTTAATTGACCCATTATTCGGTGTCAATGATCCGATATATTGCGGCATCAAATCAACAGCACTGTGAATGTTATTCAGCACTGGCCATGAAATCTGACGTGGTAGCACCGGAAGCACGTCTTTCACTCTGAATGGTACCTTAATTGCATCCCCAAACCCTAACCCTAAAATCATTACAAATTTCAATAACCTCAGTTTCCTCTCGAAATTCAACATATTTTCAGTAATTATTTTATAAGGTAAAGTGAAGTTGAAACAGTAACTAATTATCTTAATTTGATTTTCTGGGTTATGGTTTAGATTTCATTATGGATTCAGGGGGAGGGGGTAGATCTTTGATAAGTCAGATTGGTGCGTTCTGAGGGGGATGGGGGTGGCCCTTTTGGGTTGGATTTCTTGTCGCTGGATGTGTGGAAAGTTGGAATATTCTGCTCGGTCGCGACCACTTTAATGGACGTTCTTTGATCTTTGAAAGTCCTAAGATGCAATTCGAACAGTTAAAATCGAAACTCGTGATTAATCGAATTGAATGGGATATTAAAAAAAAATCAAATCAATGGTGCAATAGGGTGATTATGATTTTGATTTTAATGACCCGATTCGGGATGGGCGGGTATGATATTTAATGACAGTAATCCCCCCCGAACCGATTACATGTTAAAAAAATTAAGTGAAAATTACACAAAATTAGAATTTTCAAGATTGATTTCAAATTTCAGATATAAAGGTTTTATCTTTCAAAAATCAGATATTTCATTCCAAAAATTTAATTGTTCACTCACCTAATCCAAATTGAAGAAAATGAGGAGGAGAATTAACGTTATGCTTTCTGTAATTGTAAATTATGCAAATGTGGTTTCAATGATGGACTTACTTGTACAATAGGAGCACTGTGGAATCTCGTTTTAAATGTAAGTGATGAATGGTTTAACATTGGCTTGAAGTGTGGAATTAATTTGACTATCTTGGTTTCTGGGATACAATTTCATAAATGTTTATGTTAAAGCCTCTTGTAAATTTTAAGAGAAAAGAGAACTCTTATCAGTTTGCCTCCGAATTACTGGTGCCATGGTAGTTTTGTCAATGGACATCTGCGATAATTACCTGTCAGTCAGTCACTGATGCAATTATAATAAGATTCACGGTGTATTCAACTTTATATAGTTTATTTATTTGTCACGATCCGATGGACATTTTTTGATCTGGGATACATGATGAGTTTACAGACATCAAAATTTCTGAAGCTGATTCAACCAAGATGAAACAAGGCATTTGTAATTCTCTGGGAGTTACCGTAGATTTTGAAGTAGAGTTATGTGAATGACGTGAAATTCGTGGTTCAGAGTCCACACTTCCAATTGTACATGTGGAATCCAAACTTAACTGGGTTTGGGTGGCAGTTGAAACAATCTCACTCATTTTCACTGGCTATTAGTCTCCTCTCTCTACGACATTCTCTCTCCAATAGGTTTCTCAATAACCTATGAAGTTACTGTTGATATCTAGTTTCACGGAGGTTTTCTGGCCTATGTCCTTTGGTCTACCTGATAGACTTAAAGACTTAGTCCCCAGTGTTTGTATTGAATGAGTGTTGTATATTTTTTGCAGAATGGGGAAAATCAACATTCCTATGAGGAGACATGGCGGTGGTGGTGGTACATGCGGCATTGGTGGTTGTGCTACTTTTGGTGGTGGTGGTGTGGTGGCTGTGGGTGGGTAGTAGTGTTCGTAGTGATGTCGATATTTTTAGATGATGGTTTTTTGCAGGGAGGTGGTGGTTCCGGCGATGGGATTCGGTTGTCATGCTGTTGGTAGCAGTAGTGAGGTGTCGGTCACAAATTATTTTGTCATTTGTGACCATTAAATTCATTAATTTGTTATCGATAAACAATATGTGACCAATAAAAAATATAAATTGTCAACGACTTCGGTTCGATTTGCGATTTTACGATTTTTTTGTTCAGCCCACAGAGAGAGAGAGAGAGAGAGAGAGAGTGACCCCTCTTTAGTTTAAATTAAAACCATATTTTGATTATAATTGCCCGTGGCAGCATTATGATAACCAATGGTAACCCGCAACAATTAATTTCTAAATGCACCAAAACTTGTCATTTTTTAATTATTAACGTAAGCAACAATGTATATCTACAATAATAACTCTATTTAAAAAACACATTGTCATTGACAAGTCAACTAACGGGCTAAATAGTACACAGAGAAAAGATGCAAATGAATTATGTCACTTTGTCAAAAAGTGATGATTAGATGAAAGTGATATAATGTTAGCTGTCAATACGTCATGAAAAAAGTTGATTATATTTAAAATAATCTAATGATGAAATGCAATTCTTGTATCAAGAATTATGTCGTTGTAGCATGATTCGACACAAATTAGTTGATAGGTAATTCCTGCAATTGAAGTTAGGGTCCATTTGATAGCCTAGAA
>CAIGRO010188201.1:0-10104 GCA_903798355.1 Fraxinus baroniana
AATGTGTGATTAAACAATAAAAAAAAATGAATTTATTTGTAATATTATTTTATTAAAAAATATGTGATTAAAAAGAAACGAGAAAAAAATGTATTTTTTGAGTTATGCTATTTAGCTCCATTGGGTTGGCACTATATAATAAGTTAAATAAAAAGTAAAATTAAATGAGTAATTTAAGTGAGGTGGTTAAATGTTTGGAACCCTTTATTCATTAGAATCGTGATCGGGTAGAGTGACACTCTTATAACTTCTATTGCGTGGAGACCTATTTTTCATTTAGGTTGAGAGAGGTAAGGTAGTGATACACAAACACATGGATTTAGGATATGTCACGGTTTCCCAATTAGACATGAGCGACAAATCTAATGAACATGGTTGGCAATTAGAGGAGAAATGTGTTCTCTAAATACATGTTACACCGACTAGGACATGTTAATTGTGGTGAGATCTTTTCTTATGGTCATTTATAAATTGGTTGGTTATATATATCGGCCATTATAATTAACTTAGTATCAGATCTGTGCACTATCTTCTGGTGTGTTTTCATCGCATGTTTTATAACTATGTATTATTATATACTCTTGATTAATTACAGTATATTTAATTATACAAGAGTTCTTGATCTTAACCCTTGGTGAGTACATGAAATAGATACGGTATGTGTTTTGGGTTCGAAACACAAATTAGGTTTGTGATTTCTAGTTTTATTTGGATACTTTGATTAGGCAAATACGGACTTGGTGTTGTTTGCTTGCAAATTCTAATACTTCATAAATTTGTGCAATAATGTTAAAATGGTTGGATAATTATATCAGCACCACAATTGATAGACAAACGATTAATTGTATTGCTCGTGGTCCGTTCATTAGTTTGATGGCCCTTTATGAGTTATCCCACTTTCCCTTTGGTTTGTTAGCTCATCTCATGTATTGTTACTTGGTCCAATTGTGTTTTAGTCCATTTACTTGACTTGCCCTAAAATTATATGTGTTAGGGGTGAGTCAGGGCCTAAGATTAGGCCGAAAGGCGTAGCCCAGGGACAACAGTTAAATATTTATGTACTACCCCTTGTTGGCCTCGAGGGACTAAGGAATTTAGGTTAGCCGAAAGCTAGTTATTAGTTAAAGAGCGTAAGATTCCCCAAGTAGCAAAGAATCTATCATTTGCATATCGAGAGTAGCAGATGGTTTTACTCAAGTAACTCAACATTTTCAGATCAAAGTAAGAAAACATTCATACATATATTAGCCCATGTTGAGTGAATTGTGGGTTTGCAGAGAGAAAACGTTGAGGCAGCCCGTATTTGAGAGAAAGCCGTGATCCTTTGTGGCTTAAATCAACTTGACAACAATAGTAAAATTGTTGTGGGTTGAGCTGATTCAATTGGTTGGTGTTTGATTCGGTTTGTGTAGAAACTGAGCCCGATTAAACATATTCGAAGTCCTTGGTGTATAATTTCCGCAACAATTACATATTTTTTGAACTTATTGGGAGTTAGAAATTGCACATGAAATCAGATGTATATCAACTGTTAAGCTTCAAAATCCCAAATCAAAACATTCATTTTGAACTTGAGTTTCCCTAAGCTTAAGAAAATTACTTATAATATTTGTAAAATTGAATTACTTACTTGAATAATTTCCGCAACAATTACATATTTTTTGAACTTATTGGGAGTTAGAAATTGCACATGAAATCAGATGTATATCAACTGTTAAGCTTCAAAATCCCAAATCAAAACATTCATGGTGCCACAAATAGTGCATCTTGGCTTCTCTAATTCATCGAATTCATAAGCAAAACCTCATAGCACCATCAAGCTTCCATGAGCACTAGTAATCAAGAAACAGTATCATTCAATACCCCATTCCCCATCTGTGATCCAAAACACATAATATTCAATACTCTGATCTCATATCTCATGAACAACTTGAGTTTCCCTAAGCTTAAGAAAATTACTTATAAGGAAATAACGTTTAAATAAATATTATTTTGTTTATTCAAATAAGACATTGATTACTTATTTTGATTCTTTGAAGTCTCCAAAACTAATGCTAACGAAAAGAAATATCCATCATCCATTTGGCTAGCTGTTCACACCACTCATATTTGTTCTCATTTAGTATTTATTTTCTTGGAATGAAAAAGCAGATATAAATAGAATAAAAAGACTCGAACACAATTATGGGGCCCGTTTTAGAGCGATGAAGGATAAGAAGATAGAACAGTTCCCTTGTTTGATGAAGAAGGGTAAATATCCTGCCCCCCAAGATGTCCTGCTGCTTGGTCCCAAAAGTAAAAATTGGGACATTGCTGTGTATCAACCCATTCATTAAGCTCGTTTCTCTGCAGGCAATCAAGGGTCATTTTTCCTTCCACGTTTATGCTACAAGATTGCACTTCAATAGGAACCATACTCTCTATGTTCTCCGTCAATGGAGGCAAAAAATTCGAGTCAAGCGAACTCGTAAAATAAGTAGGCTGGATCATTTCTTGATTTTGGTTTACTTGCCATGTCTCAGTGTTCATTAATCCTGTATTTTCTTGTAGAAACGGATCCATTTTTCCATCAACATTTCCATTAGCACCCTCCAAGTCCAATGCTACACCAATGTCAAACATGAATGGAGGACAAGGTAAAGGAAATAGAGGATCTTGAATCTGTCTCTTTGTAGCCAAATCTTGATTTAAGAAGTCCATCTGCTGGTTTTGTGTGTAGGTGAATTGGAAATTTTGTTCAGTAATGCTTGGTGTAATAATTGTTGAAGATCCTGATGAGGGCTGTCTTATCTTCTTTTTGATCCATGAATTCCAATAATAAAAATACAGTAACAGTCAAGAAGGCGGAAAATGGCTTGCTATGTGAGCCCATCTAAAAATTCCTCAAGCACGCGTGGATTTCATTAGTAAAATATCAATTAACTCTACAGAAGTAAACTAGAAGTTTAAATCTTTAAATACTAAGCAAACAATGAATGTGGAAAAGAAGGCAAAACTTTAGAGACACAAGAATAATTTATGCTAGCCTAAAAAAATGCAATGCTTTTCAATATTTGGAAATTACTGGCATTTCCTTAAACGTCTTTGAAAATGCAAGCTAAAATTCCTTTACATGCTAATTTAAGCAAAATATGTACACATGGACAAATACATACATGATCAACTCTTTATCAAGATAAATTCCTGTATAGAAACAGTGTGTTTGTCTTAAATAGAATAAAGTTAAGCCATTGCTTCAAGATTCTTCCAAATAATTAATCACTAACTCGGAATCAAGACTTCTTGTCGACCGAAACTTGATCTTTTTCAGTTCTATAGCACAAAAGTGAGTCGCAGCTTAATTTTGAGATGCATATTCAATTTTTTCAAAGCATTTTAGGTGCGATGACTTATGCATAATGCAGCCAAATTTGGTGCCCCCACCCAAATCTTACATCTTCATGAACGAGTAAATCACTAAAACCTGTTCCCTACAGCCCCATGAAGGCTGATAATTAACTTCTCCTCTTCTGGTGTAAATCTTCCCCTTCTGATATCAGGTCTCAAGTAGTTTAACCATCTCAAACGACAACTCTTTCCGCATCTTTGAAGCCCTACAATACAAAATTGATCAACTGCTCATGAGGAGTATTTACAAATTACAAGTATCATTTATTGACGTAGCGGAAGATTATAGGAATGATGAAAATACACACGAAGTGAGAGAAAACTCACGAAAATTTTATTCAACTAAATAATGATCTGTCTCAAAGGGCTTACAAGGCTTTAAATACTAAAACCCTAACAAAATTCGGAAAATAAATAATAAAAATTAAAAAAACGATATTTTTCCATCAATGGAAAAATTCGAGCTAACAACTTAAATGGAAACTCCTAAGATTCTGGATCGTCCTCCAACAAACGGAATACGAATCCGAATTTTATTGAATGAGATATTACCAAAATAAAAATTAACATAAACGGCAAAAAAGCTTAATCGAGGGCCTAAATGATGGAATTTGCCCAAAATCTGACGTACGTCACGGCCAAATGCTATGAGTTGTGATCCTTGACCCGTTTCCAATCGAATTAGGTCGGTAATTCGTCAAAAAGAGACAAANGAGGGCCTAAATGATGGAATTTGCCCAAAATCTGACGTACGTCACGGCCAAATGCTATGAGTTGTGATCCTTGACCCGTTTCCAATCGAATTAGGTCGGTAATTCGTCAAAAAGGGACAAACCCGAAGTTATCATGAAATCATTTTTTCCCTTTGCAAACCCACTTCATCATAAACTCTAACTCTTTATACACTTCATCATTTATGTATATGCAAAATCTGAAAATTTGGCCTATTCTGTAAAACAAAATATGAGCTTAAACTTACCTGCTTTTCCAGGGACTTCACTCCAGCAGCCATAGCCATGAGTTGTGATGTATCGAATGAGTTTTTCGTCTTCCTCAGGTGACCGAAGACCCCTCTTAACCTTCTGCTTGTTGCAGCAAGAGTGATGTGCCATTTTGTGCTGACAGTGTATTCTTTAGCTTTCTAGTCCCTTATAAATATATGTTGGAATTATGGGTATCCAATAAAAACCCTCAAAATGGACCCTGAATAGGCCCCACGTTCCCATCTAACCTTAAAATGACACTACATCAACTCTTACTATAATCTCTTCGAGTTTCTACAATTTCACGTACATCAGCCCTTGCTGGTTGGTTTACAGATTTCCCTCAAACCCTTTTTTTCCTGATGATGAGGACGTGCACTAATTTCATGTCATTTTTGAATATTAAATTATTGTGAAGTGAAAGAAAATATAAGTCTAATTAAGAGTTAATTATTAGTGAGAATACTTGTTAATAAAAAGAAATTAGTCCTTCCTCTAAGTTTATGAAACTAGGAATTCAGAAAAGAAATTCAATAATTCAGCTACCTTGATTAATAATTAAGCTACCTAGACAAGTTAATAATAATAAATATTTTGATTTTTCTTATTTTTCATGTGATATGTGAGGTCACTTAAGAGTCGTGCTTGGAGTAAGTTTGACATGTTATAACCTTTCATTTGATACACTCGTTATCCCAAATCTTTTAAACCGTTGCAATTTAGGCTCAGTTGGATGAGAATCGTCTTTTCTATCGTTAATTGACCACTAAAATTAAAATTTGGCCATTTTTTTTTTTAATCAAAATAGATAAGGTAAAATGGCAACTTTATATTTTATTGCATAAAAAATAAAAATCAAATCAAATTTCATCTTCTTTCTTCCCTCACACCTCGCCTCCCACCCCCAACCCCAACCCCAACCCAAAAAACCAAACAAAATCAAAACCCATACCTCCATCCACCGCCCGCCACCAAACACATCCCACCCATTGTCGCTATTGCCATTGCCACCGATCGCTTGCCCACACATTGCATCACAAACCGCCACTATTGCAAAATTCTCAAAACTATTTCTGCACAAAAGATCCTTAATTACTACAAAATTCCAATAATTGCTAGTCAGTCAATGCTTAGGATTTAACACCATCATTAATATAAATCATTTTAATCCTTTTCAACTTTCTTTCCCAAGCACACAGAATAAATTATTGTACATTCACTTGGGTACATCATAGATGAGATCCGCAAGTTGAAACTTACATTTTTCGAGAAATGATGAAAAACGCAAGTTTTTGAAATTTTTTAAAAGTGGGCTATTTTTATTTTGTTCAATTTGACATATTTTTTACACGGTTTTTTATTTTTTATTTTTTTGGGTGTTATGATGGAGGGATATTTGGATCATCAATATGTACAGCTACACAAATTGCAAAGATGATAACAACCAAGAAATTGTGGTTGAAGTGGTTTCAATAAACCCATAATTATGTTGAATTTTGTAACTCAAATTAGGTGGAATATTTTGAGAAAATATTTCTTTTATTTCACGTATTTCATTGCAAAAATATTAGTTCCTTTTATTACACGTGTTTTATTGAAAAAGTATTGGGAAAATATTATTTCATTTATTCCATGTTTTTTTTTATCTTGTTTCCATCTTTGTGATATTTCTAGGCCCTATAAATAGTAGATTCTTCATTCAATTTAATAGATTACAGAAATTGTTGAAAGTTGTATTTTCTCTCCATTGATTGCATTGCCATTAATAAAACATTTGGTTCATATGCCAATTTCTTATTAGATTTCTTTTAAATCTTATTCTTGTTTATTAGTTTGTGTGATATATACTTCATATCACGCCATATCATCTCCTCGAATTCTTAACAAGTGGTATTAGAGATAAGTTCAACATACCATAAAGTATGATATTCTTCTGAACAGCATTACAAGATTTTCGTTGTGACAAGTAAAGATGAGAATCATATTGGCGCATATGGATTTTGATGATGTTTTGTTGAGACTTGATCGGAGGCCCACAACTTGGACAACGTAGGAGAAGCAATGGAAGTATCACAAAGAACTTTCGCATATTCATCTTCATCTATCTAACAACATTCTTCAGAACGTCTTAAAAGAGAAAACATCAGTCGCATTGTGGTTGAAACTGAAGTAATTGTGTATGACCAAAAGTCTAACCAGCAAATTGCATCTGAAGCAAAGGCTTTATTCTTATCGAATGACAGAAGGTCGATCACTGAAAGATTATCTAACCATGTTTAAGAAGATCGTCGCTAATCGGGAGAAGTTAGAGGTCAAATGTGATGAAGAGGATTTGGCCTTAATATTGTTGTGCTTGCCGCCTAATTCATTTTCATCGTTTAGGGACACGATTCTATATAGTCGTGACACACTCATCATTGAAGACGTGTATGATGCCTCATTCTCAAAGGAGAAAATGAAGCATCTAGTCGGAGCTAGTTCCAGAGATGAGGAAGCTCTTGTGGTTCATGGTGATTAGCAAAGGGGCAAGTCAATGGTTGATTTCAGCAATAGGATCTGCTTTTACTACAAGAAGAAATGACACATCAAGAGGGATTGCGAGAAGTTGCAGGGTAAGAATAATTCGGCTGCAAATCGTGCGAGGCAATGAGATATTTCGGACGACACCAATGTAGTTGAGGACTATTTGGGTGGAGTAGATGTTTTGACGATTTCTGACGTAGAATCCAAGTCTGATAAGGATTGAATTTTGGATACAGCTTGTGCGTTTCATATAAGTCACAATCGGGATTTGTTTGAATCATATGAAACAGTGACACAAGGTGTCGTTGTTATGGGGAACAACAAATCTTGTCGAGTAGCTGGTATTGAAAGAGTCAGATTGAAGTTGGTGGATGGAGCAATCAAAACACTGGCCAGGTTTGAGATGTTCCAAACTTGAAGCAATATATCATCTTGCCAAATGCCTTGAATTCGAGGGGGTATACATTCTCTGGAGCATGTGGAATCTTGAAGGTCCGAAAAGGTGTTCGTATTGTATTGGAGGGGCAGAGAAAATCCTAGTTATACATCTTGGAAGGTTGTGCAGAACCAGTGAAACGACATCAACACAAGTTTGGTACCGTGGTGGATATACCGTTTGGTACAGTACCGTTGGGAGTTGGCTCTGCGTCTATTTCAGAGAATAATACTCTGTCGAGTTTGGGGGATATGGGTAATTCCGCTTTGCCACGACAGTCTGCGGTTCCATTGTATTCAATGGCTAGGAAGAGACCCATTAGAGATAGGTACGAGAATGCTGATCGGGATGTGCATGCTTTTGGAGTTGTTGAAGGTGGCGAGTCTAGCCATGAGCCTTCAGTTAAAGCTTTTAGTATTGATTCTACAGGGGTGTGCTTCGACCCTTTTTGGTAAATTTTAAATTCTTTGTTAATTTTTGGGAACCCGATGGTTGAGTTCATTTATCCGTATTGGATATGGTGGAAGAGGAAGAGTATTTTTCGTGTCTTAGAGAAGTTTTGTTTAGGATGAAGAGTTCAGTTTGTTCATTGCAGTCAGACTTATTTTTCGAGGTGGAGAAATTTTGAAATTTCGTTCGTTGCATCGAAATTTATGTCAAGGTAGAGATTGTTGAATTATGTGATCCAAATTAGATGGAATACTTTGAGAAAATATTTCATTTATTTCACATGTTTTATTGAAAAAATATTATTTCCTTTTATTTCACGTGTTTTATTGGAAAAGTATTGAGAAAATATTATTTCATTTATTCCACGTGATTTTTTTAATCTTGCTTCCACATTTGTGATATTTCTAGGCTCTATATATAGTAGACTTTTCATTCAATTTAGTAGATTGCAGGAGTTGCTGAAAGCTATATTTTCTCTCCATTAGTTGTCATTAATAAATTATTCGATTTAGCTACCAATTTCTTGTGTTCTTTCTTTTAAATCTATTTCTTTTTTACGAGTTTGTGCGATCTATAGTTCATATCACACCATATCATCTCCTCGACCTCTTAACAAATTATACATTAATACAAACATAAGCACATGCAGACCTGGTGTCGGTGGCAATGGCAATGTGATGGCGATGACAGTGACAGTGACGATAGAGATGTGACATTGGGTGAGGTGGTGGTAGGTGTATGGGTTTTTAAGAATATAGCTCAAAACAAGAGCTAAGAGTAATAATCTAAGCCCTTGTTTTGGATGCTATAATAATCTTTGGTTGATGTTATTTATTGAAGGATTTCTATTTCTAGAGAAAGAGTGCATTTTTTTTTAAAAGCTTGGCAATTAAGCTTGTTAAAACTTAAAAGTAAAACAGCAGCCTTTTTGGTATATGCAATAAGAAAATTTGTTGCGGGAATTTTCTCGATATTTTGTCAAATTTTTAATATTTTGAATAGATCAACGCGTTTTTGAAATATTAATCATCTTTGGCTTATTTGATGCATCACTTTTTTGCATCTATCTCCCATATAATTTTTTTATATATATAGATATAAGATGCACCTTTGTACACAACTTGATGAACAACAAAATCACTATTGCTTAAAAGGTCAAATATTTTGATTGACAAGTTGTGTGATTTTAATCACTAAAGACACAACAAATTATTAACATTTCTGATTTGAGATTCCACAAAAGATGTTTTATAAAGAAAAAGAACTAATAAGAGAGAGAAGCTTTATGTACTTTGTATCATTGCACGGAAGAGATTCATAGATTCTTTTTCTACAAACTTTTTTTGTAACCAACTATCGACCAAATCATTTTTTCTTCATTTATTATTATTATCATCATCATCATCATCATCATCATCATCATCATCATCGGTTTGGACAAATTCTTTATTTATTTTTTAAAACAAATTTTCACTAAAAGTGTTTATATGAGCAAGCGTTTTCCGTCCATGTAAAAAATTAAACTTTTCTATATATTGAAATCTTTGTAAGTTCTTGACTCGTTTCATTTACTGTTAGATACTGAAAATTTAACCAAATTCTAGATTATAATTTGACATTAATCAATTATCCTAATCAATTTAATTAATAAAGACCTTTTTCACATCCTAAGAATCTATCAAGGGACCTATATAATAAGTCCCCGTTTGATTTTACTTAAAGTCATATTTTTTAATAAAGTTGTTAAATTGTATGATTGAAAATAAAATTACAAATATGATGCAGAACGAAAGTTCTAAGTTTACAAATGTAAACACAAACGAGAGAGAATTGTAATTCACAAGAAAGTAATAGCCTCCAAAATTGAATTGTGTTTATTCAGAAACAAAAAAGCTTTTAAATAGTATCTGGAAACCTTAATTTAAGCAAAAATATCAAAATAGACATCCACAAAATCAAAGCAACTAAAAAAAAAAAATAATAGTAACTCTAAAACTTTAACTGCCCGATAACACGCATTAAACTTCGAATTTGAGACTGGAAACGACGTCAATTGGGAAACCCCAAGTTGGGACGGTATGGAACGCTGAAAGACGTTTTTTCGAAAACACATTATAATAGAAAATTTGACACCGGTGCAAAAAGTTATGTCGGAACAGCTCTTTTAGCCAATTTTCGATCCAATTCTTTTTCAAACTCTAACGTCAATTGTCCTACATCAAAATCCCATAGAATATTTGATTGAAAATAAATTTGTAATAAAATGAATTTTAATAAAAGGGGAGCCAAATTGGGGGGGAGGGGGGGGGGGGTCTTGAAATTTAC
>CAIGRO010188217.1:0-10432 GCA_903798355.1 Fraxinus baroniana
TTAGAAAGATAACTCAAATGGCTACAATTATCTAGAATAAAATTTCTCCAATTCAAATGTTTGCTATACTAAAAATGAGTCTCAAAGTGAAGCTGAAAATTCGGAGCATAACTTTTTCGACTAGACATTGATTTGTGAAAATACTTAAGCTATTTTTCACTCATTTGACCTCCAATTACATTCAATTGATCGTATACGATCTTCAATTATCATTTTATGGTTAGAATCAACTATCGAATGTTTGCACTTTGGTCCCCGAAATGACTTCTTTCATTTTCGCCCATTTTCCCTTCATTTTTATCAATTCATCCAATTTTTCTCAAGTATTACCTAACAAACAAAAGTAACAATAAATCAAGCCATAAATCATTGAGATTAATAATGTTTAATCACATTTAACGGCTCCAAATAAATGTATAAAATACACTTATCAACGCCCCTAAACTTGAACAACTCTTTGTTCTCTAACAAAATAAGCTGACTAAATTTTTTTTTTTTGTTTTTTCCAAAAAACAAACTTGATTAGATAATGTGCCTTTGGTCTCAATATTGGAATTTATGTATCAAAACTATAAGCTGCTACGAAATCACATTGCCAAAATTAATTTCTACCCATCTAATGCATAATCGACGTGTGTGTATGTGTGAAAATTCATGTCAAGTATCATAAATTCATAAGGTGATTCAAATCCTGACCCTTAATAATCCAATTTATCATTTCTTCTCTCTGGAGATTCACACCCCTAATTTATTTTTTTTATTTTTTTTAACTCTCTCTCAAGATGTGATTTAAGGTTGAATTTATATACTAATCATCACTCTATGTAGTTTGGTTAGATCTTACTAATTGCAGCTCAACACATCAACAAATGAGGATTCTCCTTATTTTTTACTACTTAATTATCTCAAATAAGTTTTTGAGGTTTAATCAAGATATGTAATATCTATTTTCATCTTATGTGTAGATTTCTCTCCATTAAGCTTTATAAATGACCCATATAGGCTTAAATCACTCAAGTAATAAAAGGTACGAATAGAATTTCAAAATGAGACAATATTTTTTATTTTCTCTCTTTCTCTTTTTTTTTTTTCCATGTAATGTCCCTTATTAAACACTAATTCTCAAAAATTAACCTTTAACAGTTCAATCACCCACAAACTATTATAGAATTGGTTTAAAAATGAATAATTTAGTGGTTATTTGGATTTAGTATCTAAGGTCCACTAATTAATTTTTTTTTCAACCTATTCAAATGTTGAATCAAACTATTCATTCAAGATGCAAAATATCAAGTTTCACATGAAAAATCATAAATCGATCCTAAAATGTAGCTTTTTCACAATTTATAATTTATCATATATTTTTAAATATATGCATCATAGTAAGCAAATTTATCTAACCCACACAAGTATACAAACAAAAATAAAAATAAGCTATTTTTTTTTTTTTGCAAACTAATAAGCACACAAACTAGTAAAAATAAGTAAAACTCGATATTTTTCTACCCCCAAACTTATATCAGACATTGCCCTCAATGTCCAAAAATATAATAAGCAATATATAAAAACTAAGGTTAAAGAAGGGAACTAAGTACTCCCCTGGTATAAATTTACAGATGGCAGATAGACTGGCATGAAAGAAAACGTTGGACTACTCGCTATGTCTTTTCTCTTGTCCAGTGTGTTCAAGTGTAATATTCGTTCAAAATAATTAGAAAATCAATCATAACGAGGAACACTTTATAATAAGTTCAAACACAATCTAAAGAAAAATATGGGGATGAAAATACCCTATACTACTAAAAAAAAAATAAAAAATTACTAATGCTATATCTAAAAAAATAAATAAAATGAAAGAAAACAAAACTAGATTGCCTATTTTTGAGCATCTAGATTAGAAGATTTTCATTGTTGTCCTACCTAGAAATTCCATCTTCTTCACTCTTATTCTTGTTGCTTAATGGTCTATCATTTTGCACTCTTCAATGTTATATGGTTGCTTGAGCGGAGTATTCATTGTGAAACTTTGTTATTTTTCTTCCACCCTTAAGTAATATTCACCTTTTTCAAAATTCATTAATGTTGTACAGTTGCTAAGAATGGTCTCCCTAAAATTAATGACATGTGTTGAACATCTATATAAAGGATGATGAAATCAACAGGAAAGAAGATATTTCCAACTTTAATGAGCATATCCTTTGCCACTCCATGAGGATATTTGAGTGTCCTATAAGCCAGTTGTAGGATTATTGATGTTGCTTTCGGATCATCCAATCCTAATTTCTCGTAGATAGACAATAGCATCAAATTTATATGTGCTTCATAATCAATTAAAGTATTTAAATCATGTGAATTTCCTATAGAGCAAGGTACAGTGAAACTCCTTGAATCTTTTAATTTAGGGGAGAGCTTATGTTGTATGATTGTGTTGAATTCTTCTGTCAAATCCACTATTTCATCTACTTGTAGCATTCTCTTCTTGGTCAATATCTCTTTCAAAACTTAGTATGATTAGAAAACTATAGAATGACATCAATGAAATGAATGTTGATGAAGTTGTCTGATGGCATCTAAGAACTTCTTAAATTGCTTTTTCAACTTATTGTTCTACAACCTTTGAGGGAATGAGACTGGAGGTGTGTATTTATTGCTAGGATAGTTGCCTTAACCTGTGGTATGTCTAAATGTTCTTCTTGTGCACCCTTTTCTAACTTTTTAGATTGAACCAATTATTCCTCGCCCATGGTAGGTACATTATTCTCTTCTGTCCCTTTCTTCTCCACAATGATTTCTGGCAGTTGAACTCCACTTTTGTTGTGATGGCTTGAACATGTTCATCTTTATGTTGTCTTTGAGGAAATGTGATAGGCGGCGCATAAGCTCAAACATGGTAGTATGCTTGATTGATGATGCCTCAATAATTGCATAATCCAATGCTTTAACTGCTAATACATGTTCCCTTGGGTTTTTTTCCATATCATTTAGCAGGATACCTTATGTTCTGTTGGATGATTCAGCTGCTATCTGTCCGACCTGAGTTTTTAAAATTTTAATTGCAGCCTGCTGGTTTTGAAGAATAGTCTGCTAGTTCTGGAAATTAGTCTCACTTTTGGTAGTGAACTGGGCCACTCATTCTTCCAACGATGATTTCTTCTCTTATTCCAACGATGATTTCTTCTCATGTTGTTTTTGAAATCCTAGTAGATTGCTCTGAATCTGACATCCCTAACTCTTATAATTAGCCCATGAGAAGTTAGGATACTTGCTCCAACCTGGATTATAGGTGTTAGAGTAAGGATTGTTCTGCTGCCTCTGTAAGTAATGTGCATAACTGACCTCCTAAGTCCAATAAGCATGTGTGGATGCTAATGAACAACTTGTAGTTGTATGATTTGTCCCACAACCTCGTAACTAGTGTTGGTTGGTGCACTATGCTCACATTTTGAGTGAGGTTGTCCAATTTTTTTTGTTAGTACTTACATCTGGGCTGCCAATAATGTAATTACGCCAATGTTGTGAATACCTAGTATTTTCCTTGGCAATTCCCCATCTCTTAGCCACATAGTCTAATTTTTTGTTATTTTCTTAAAGATATCTAAAGCACTATCTAAGGGAATATCTGAGATTGGCCTCCTGTTGAAGCGTGGATCATGATACGGTATTCAGGATGCAGGCCGTATAGAAGATGTAGACCTTAGCATTTGTATAAACGTCTAGATTGGGGCAATTTCTAAAGTAATCCTCAAATCTTTCCCATGCTTCTGGATAGCTCTAGATATCATTTTGCTTGAATGTAGTTGGCTTCATTTCTGATCTGATGGACACGATAAGCGAGAAGAATTTCAAAGTAAATTTTTGTACCATGTCATTCCACGAAATGATGCTCCTAGGAAGTACTTTGTGTAGCCATTCTCGTGCGCATTCCTTTAACCCCTATTTGGGCTCCAGTATTCTACATTATAATGATAGGAATAGTAATTTTTTGTGAATGTGTGGTTTAAAAAGAATTTTTTTAGGTTTATGTGTAATATTTTTTTGTTAAAGAATGTATGGTTCATAAGAAGAGAAAGAAAAATAAATTTTAATTTAATAGGGCCAAACAGGGGCTTAAAGTATGAGGAAATAAGCTCAGTGGAAAAGCATAAGCTAACATGCCTTCGTAATGATGCCATCGCAAAGCACAGAGAATGTTTGAATATGTTTATGAGGATTTTCAGCTGATTTTCTAGACAACCCGATATCACGACGATTCTAAAATAGGTTGATGATATTAGGTCTAATGTGAAAAATGGCCGCTCAAATTGTAGATAATGATAGCTTGTTGCACAGGAGTAGGTATGAGATTTAAATAATCCTTAAGAGCTTCTCCACTGTTGGCAATTGCTCTTATGGATCTTGTTGTTTTGGTGGATCTGATGGTAACTGAATTTGATTTTGATTTTGATTTTCTACCATTTCTCTTATTTCTCTCCATTGTTTTCTTCGTTGTCTGAAGGTTCTTTCGAACTCGGGATCCAATGGTAGGAGTTCAATTTTTTCAAAACCTTTCGTACACTGCCAAAATCAAACAAGAGAGATTAGATGTATAAATAATAGCCTAGAACATAACAAAAGAAAATTTTAAATACTATATGAACTAATAAACTTAAATTAAATACTTTATTCTTCGACAATGAATTTAAAACTTTGTTCATGCAAAATCCGCAAGCGTACATGACTGTTGACAAGTAATATATTTAGTGAGTTAAAAGTTATCATCCCACAGAGAATAAATTTCAATTCAAGTTTATTAATTTTGTATGGAATACGAATTATGTGAACAAAGAAATTTGATTTTTGTAATTGATCTAAATTATCTAAGAAAGTAATAAAAAGTGTTTTTGTATCAAATTATGGATGATTGTTTTGGAATTCGAATCCGCCTATTGCCATCTATTTCAATTTTCAATTATGTAGTTTAATCATATTCATACATTCTTGACAATCGGTAAAACTAATGTATTTAACTTCCTTTTACAAGATAAATTACTCTATTCTAATCACGACCCCTATATATTCCTAATCCAAATTCAAATGAATAAAATGCATTAAGTTTTAGATTATTTATATGATTGCACACGTGATAAATATTATTCGGAACAATTCTTCTAGAAATAGAATTTCTCCAATTCAAATGTTAGCTACGCTAAAAATGAGTCTCATTGTGAGGCTGGAAATTCGAATCATAATTTTTTTTAGGCTGAAAACTAGTTTGTGAAAATACCTTAACTATATTTCACTCATTTTACCTCCATTTGTATCCAATTGATTATATGGGTTCTTTAATCATAGTTCTATGGTCCAAATCAAATATTGAATATTTACAGTTTGGTCTTTGAACTTTGAATTTCTTTTGTTTTAGCCCCTTTTCATTTATTTCTTCCAATTTACCCGATTTCTCTCCATTTTTTACCTAAAAAAACAAAATTAAAAATAAATTAAGCCATAAGTCATCAAGATTAATGAAAATTAATCACATTTAATGACCTAGATAATTGTCTACAATACAATACAATTATCAATGTCCATATGGTACAATTTTACTATAATCAAATGATAATTTTATGACAAATATATTATGGTTTTTTCACTATTATTGTATTTATTTATTTACTGAATATGCGAATAAAAGGTGCAGTATTTCCTTACGATAATTCAGGTCAAGTGCTTGCGTCAAGAAGCACAATGTGACACAAGTTTTATTTTGATCATGGATAAAATTGTTCACCATCAATATATGATGATTGACATAGTACAGAAAAGTTGTAGCATTGACTATTTAACAATTTGGGTGTGAGATTTGTCGTTATCGTAGAAATGATTTAATATTCATACTAGTACACTTGAAGTGCATTGAATAGACCACATGTCGAGTCTGATTCTATAACATGATCATGCAAAAAATTAAATTTCACTCGATCATCATGTATTTCTCTCTCTCTCTCTCTCTCTCTCTCTATATATATCTATATATATATATATAATTTCATGAGTTTAATGATTTTTTGATTTACCAATGGGTGAGATCAATTTAATTGATTAAATATCTCGATATGTTGGGAGTTTGAGAACGAGTAAAGTAAAAAACACAAATCATGTTGGGAACTATCATCGAAAAATGAGTTAAGTGACTACTTAATTACTTTTTATTGAGCGGTTATAAATCTAAGTTTAGTATTTAGTGATGGTTAATCTTCGATATTTGTAAACTGGTTCATTGGACCATTGAACAAAATATAACTTAAGTTAGTGAAAATAATTAGAGAGGTAACACGATCATTTATGCTCAATTTCGATAACCGGAGTCTGCTAAATAGAGATTTGGTTAGCCCGTGTGAGCTGGGGTAGGCGTTTAGGGTGGTCCCCTTTGTGGTAAAGCGTTGGTCTAACCTGTAGCATTGTGTCTATAGTTGTAAGATAACTATTTCTTTTCATAGCATTCAATTATGTCTTTTATGTCTAATTGGTTTAATAAAGGTGGTTCAAAAGAAAGAGATAATATGTCAAACTATTTTCAAGATAATAATGAAGAAGTTGATCGAGATGATCACGCATTTGCATATGCATCAAANATGTCTTTTATGTCTAATTGGTTTAATAAAGGTGGTTCAAAAGAAAGAGATAATATGTCAAACTATTTTCAAGATAATAATGAAGAAGTTGATCGAGATGATCACGCATTTGCATATGCATCAAATGATTTTAATTCAAAAGAACTTCAAATAGCTCAAATAGAACAAAAACTTCAAAATTGGACTATCCCTATGGTAGATAAAAGTTCTATGTTTGAGCTAGTAAAGTTTGATTGTACTCAAAATTATGTTATCAAAACTTTGGAGCAAACTATTCCAGTCAAAAATCAAATTGTTTATTTCAATCTACTTTCAAAAGAAGCTATACAAGCACATAGGAAGAAATTTCAATATCTTCATGTTGGACTTGTTCAAATTGCAATTAAACCTTTGTTTAGACTTGGTCTAGATATTCTTGTTCTATAACCTTAAGAGATAAGAGACTTTTAAGGTTTGAACATTCTTTACTGTCTAAATTTCTCAATTAGTCTTCAAGATGGAGCTATTCTTAATGTTCTTAATCTTAGAATTCAAACTAAAAATTTTGATGTTGATGATCGTTCAAGAGCTTTTGTTTTAATATACCGAGTATATTATAAGCTTTTGAACACTCAACTCAATATCCGAGCTCTCAGATCTTCTCCAAGAGATGAAAGTCTTATGGTTGAAGTAAATCCACTTCATTCAAATATTATGATTCTCAAACGTATTCTTTGGAATCTTCAAGAAAGAGAATTATAATGGGATTTTGAAAATGCACAAAACCCCGTTCCAACTCCTATAAGGAAAAATCCAGAGCAAATAATTTATTTTCCTAATGGTAATGTCAAAGTTATCTTTGATAAACCGTCATCTTCAAATACTTTTCAAAGATCTTATTCATCTAGATTTGATAATATATCTAGGAAAATTTTTCTCTATTAGCTAGATTTTCAATCTCCTCTTTAAAGGGAGTCGATTTTAATCCAAAACTTCCTTAACCTTTTTATCAAATGAATTGAAGCATTTCATAAAAAAGAATAAATTGAACCTCCTACTTCTCCTACTTTATCAGATATGTTTGTCCTCTTCAATCATCCTCAATCCGAGAGACTTAATCAACAATGTAATGTCATTTCTTCTAAAATTGATAGATGAAATGACTTCATGACTGATCAAACTCCAAAAGTCAAAAAAATTAGGCATCTTATCAAAAAATCTTTTCCAAAAGAACAAATTGAATCTTACTGGGAAGAATTTGATAAATTTCAAGAAGATATTAGTTTCTATGATTGGAGTTATTACAAAGTTTTCAAAAGAACGCCTAAGAAATTCAAAACAAAAACTATTCAAAACACTACTTCTTCAAATAAAACCTGGAAAACTCCTTTAGGTGAAACTATTCAATCCACTCATCCTCATTTGCAAGAGATTGTTGTTTCCCATGGAAACGCAGAAATGCTTGCTTTTCCTTTCAAAAAGACCAAGTGTCCTGATGAATCTTTTGTTAATGCAATATCAAAACAATTGCACTAATATTAGTCTTCAATTTATGTATGCTTAGCTCAATAAAATTGAAGTCAATTCTGAATCCGAACCTTCAAACATGAAGAAAGGTAAAAAGAAGAAATCAGAAAAGCCCTTACCTTCTTTATGCCATTTCCATGAAGTGGTTCCCAAAAAACTTGAGACAAAGGATAGTGTCTCTAGTAACTGGCATCTTAGTTATCAAAATCATTTTCATCTTCGAATAATATTAATACTATTAATGAAATAGAATATGAATTTGTTGAAGAAACTGACCTACAAGTCAATAGACTTCGTGGACAAAAGGTCCAATACTAAAAATTCTTGCTTATTATCCTCGTCATACTTCTGATTTTCTCTTTGAGGAGAAAGACAAAAAACAATTCAAAAACGACGGAGACTCCATCATAGAATGGAATCTTGATGGATTATCTGAATATCAAACCATTCAACCCTTAGAAAAAATGGCTATTTTTTTTTCAATGCCTACATTACTAACGAAAGTAGTAGGCATGAATCAACAAATAATCTCGTCCTTGGTTTTGCCGGATAACTCGAAAATTGGTGGTTCAATTACCTCACTACTCAAGACAGATATAAGATTGCAGATTCTGTCAAAGGTGATGGAACTAATGATAGTTTTGCAAGCTCAGTCTACAATATTATCAAGTATTTCGTAGGAATGCCCACAGATATTCAAGAACAGTATTCACAAATTTTTATGAACCTCAATTGTCCCACTCAACAAGACTTCAGATGGTATAAAGATGTGTTTTTAACCCGTGTCTTACTCCGAAGTGATTGCGAACAATCTTATTAGGAAGAAATACTTATATCTGGACATCCGAAGCTTTTCACCGAAAAGGTTAGAAAATCTATCAAAAGAGATCATGAAAATTATATTCTTTCTTACTTATGAAGAAATAATCAGTTTTGTTAATCGAGAAGGGTTAGCTCTCTGTACTAATCTCAAACTTAAAGTCAAATTGAAATCAGAAAGATCTAATAGTCGTAAAGAACTTGGATCATTTTGTGAACAATATGGATTTGAGAAAATCATTCCTCCTTCCAAATCAAAAAAGAAAAATGTTCATTCTCATTTGAGAAAGAGATCTTCTAAAAAATATTTGGAAAATAAATTTTTTTTTTTCAAAATTATCCTTCTAAAAACTTTTCAAAAGGAAAATTTTCAAAGAAAAGAACCTCAAATGTTACATGTTGGAAATGTAACATGCCTGGTCATTATTCAAACAAATGACCTCTGAAGGGAAAGATTAATAATCTTCAATGTGATGAAGTTACTAAACTTGAACTTCTCAATCTTATTAATTCTAATTCTGATAGTGATTTCTCAAATTATGAAATTGAACAAATTTATCAAAATCAAGAAGATTCTAATTTTGAAAACAGTTCAAATTTATCCTCATCTTCTTATCAAAGTAAAGAAGTTTGTGGTTGTAAAACCATAAATGTTCTTACTAAAGACGAAGAACTTATCAAAGAAATTATTGATCAAATTCCTGATAAAAAATTAAAATATAAGTTCAATACTCTTTTACCTTCAACCTCAACTCCTGAGTCTTTCAATATTCAAGATATTATGAAATGATTTCAAACTGAAAAATCCAAAACATCTAGTTCCAATTTAAGATTAGAAATCAATGTTATGAAAACTGAAATTTCTAATCTTGAAAAACAGATGAAATATGTTACGTTGGAAGTTGTTTATCTTCAAATCAAAGATCTTGAGAAAGCTTTATCTCCTTATGAGATGATGAAACTTCTTATGCATATCATTCAAATTCCAATTCAAAATCTCATCAATCTAACTCCAGTTCCAAATCTGATCGGTCAAAATCTTCCCATCATCCTTATACTGAGGAAGAAAAGGTCAATGTTATTAGCAGAATTCAACTTAAAAATGGTATTGCAATATGACTATTGTAGACAACAAAGAATTCAAAATTCATACTAGAGTATTAATTGACTCTGACGCTAATCAATATTGCATTAGGGTAGGATTAATCCCTACAAAATATTTCGAAAAAACCACTGAGCGACTGTATGGACCTAGTGGTAAAAAACTCAACATTCAATATAAACTTTCAAAAGCTCATGTTTGTAATTCAAATATTTGTTTTAAAAATATTTTCTATTTAGTTAAAGATTTAGGATCCGTTTGATAGGAAAGGTAGAAAATGGGTGGAAAGAAAATGAATTTCAGGGAAAGTAATTGCCTAGAAATTATTTTGTAGGAAATTGTTAATTTGTGTGTTTGATTGATATAATTTTTCACCCGGAAAATTTTTAAATTT
>CAIGRO010188238.1:0-22865 GCA_903798355.1 Fraxinus baroniana
GGTTAGTTAAAGGTATTTCCCCTATTTACATTTGCCAAATTTTGGATCTTTCTTTGAAATCTGGGACTAATTTGGCTAATACTTTTCTTTAGAAATTTGCGTTATTTGACGCGTCTTTTGTGGCCTGTCAAACTGATAAACACGTGCAGATAAAGTGTAGCGACTATTAAGAGATTATGCTAAACTCTGTAGTTTTCAATTTTACCCCGGAACAGTTGCTTCCCAACGCCCTACCGCCTACCGGCCAAGATTATCATCCGCTCGGTCTCTAATTGTTGCAAAACAATTGAAATCAGAAAACTTGAGCAAACTTCTCGACTTTGGCGTACAGACTTGGTAAGATTCGTCTTGCCTTTGTTCACTTTGCGACCTAATCTTTACTTAATCAATTCCGGGCTTAATTTATTTTTCTTCCTTTCTTTCTAGGTTGAAAATTTATGGGTTTGATTACGATAATTTGGCTGATTGAAACTGAAACATGATGTTTTTATTGAAACGAGTAAAAGGGATGATCATGTCAATACTTGATGTAAGAAATGGAATGCAGGCGTTAATAAGTTGACGTCATGATGGATAAAATTGGGAGGTCTATAACTTGTATATGTGTAGGCAAATAGATTTTCAAGGTGAAAACATTGTAAACTTCTAGACATGTCCAATGCTTGGGATTGCAGTGGCAAGCAAGTTGAAAGGCTTGCCGTCTGCTTGGCATTCATTTATATTGAATAGATGGTCAAACCTAAAATTGGTCTCCAGTGAGTTCTATCTACCACTAAATATTTTGGTCTACGTGTGCTTTACCTGCTCTATAAAATAGAATGGTATTATGTATTTTATTTGCTCTATAATAAAAATAAATAAAATAGAAAGGAAGGGAGAGAGGGAAAATCCAATATACTTTTTTTTCTCTCTCTGCTATGTTAGCTTGACATAATCCTTGTATTGGAGAGGATTTTTTGAGACAATGCTTAGTTTGCTTATGTGCATAAACATTTTAGCAATCCACGGTTGCATTTGCAATGTTCTTAGCATTGAGACTTGAGATTCCATTTGGAGGAGTAACCCAAACCGCTAGTATTTGATGTGGGATTTTATCCTTGTGCCTTCGATGGTGGCTCGTTTGAGCACAACTATCTTGAAATTTGAATACTCGTTTGAGTTTCACACAAACAGAATCGTTTGTTTGAGTTCAAGTGACTTTGATATGATTCTAAGAGTTGAAATTCCAACTTAAAATGTCAATTTTAGTAAGAAGAATAACCCAAGCCTTTACATGTTGTCTGGTATTTTTAAACTTATATGATGTGAGATTTTACCTTAACAATTAGTTGTTTTTACTTTTGACGCTTTCTGTTGTTGAAACATTATAGTTCAATTTTCTTGGATCTTGATCTTTTTCTCGATTTAGTGATATTATTGTTCTTTCACTACAATTTTTCTGTGTTCCTTGACTTTGTAATTTTGTATAATAAGCGTTCTCATAAATACATAGGATACACCTGTGAAAAGCTTCCACTTTGGGACCTATATTGTCCCTTTAAGGGCATTGCCATCATATTTGTCTAGCCAATGGCAGCTGCCAGTGCTTTGCTGGTGCCCCAGGAATGGAGATTTCAAAGAATTCGTGGTTACACTGGCCAAGCAAAGGTACATGACCTATCTTATCTAAATACATTACTAAGTCATTTATGTACGTTTCCAGATTGCTGATACTTCATTAATTTAATTATTTATTATTCTCTAGCAAATAATGAATTAGGTCCAATTATGCCTATTTCCCAAGCGTAATGCATGGCCATTTATTTACATTTCCAATCACCAATGCCTTTCTTTGTTTGTTTCTTTGTCATTTCTTAGGGCATGATGGAAAAGGTCCAAATACGCTCTTTTAGCATACCTTCGTCATCACATTCTTTGGTATGCTCCTCTTTAGCCTCAGAATCATGTGGTGTTACGATGCATTTCTAGATTAATTAATTTTTCCTTCTAATACCTTGTTTGCATTTGTAATATTTCCGGGCACGTCTTGCATTTCATCTGTTTTCTGCACTTCCATCATTAGAACTGAAACTACTAGTTTTCAGTCTCACATATAACCTCAGAACTTTATACTTGGATGTTCCTGTATTTAATTTTTACTAACTTTTGCTTAATAATAGTCTGATTGTTGTTGCATTGATTAAGCAATGCTGTTTTCCCTGTATCCAGACACAATCGCTGATTCACATGAACCTGCTTTCTGTGTCTCTATCAACTTTTCTCTCTTACCATTTGTTTTATGTACTAAATTATGGTTCAAGCTTTGCTGCTATTTTCTTCTCTTGGAAGGTAACTTGGTGAATCTGCATTTTGCCAGTTAAATCTTCAGCAAAAGGATGCTTCAAATCTCCATCTCTTAAGGGGTGTGTGTGGGAAATTAAATCACACATCTACTAGATGTGATATATTCTTATGCCATTCCCTTCTAAAACCAGGTGGAGGGAATGAGATTCCTATTGTGAGATCAGCTGCTGTGGTGATTACAAGGTATTATTTGCTAGTGATTAGTTTGGAGTGGTCTCTTTTTCAACTGGAAAGGGGGAACTGGTTAGGGCCTATTTTTCCCCATGCTTGCTGAAGAGTGAAGAGAAAAGATAATTTCCATTCAATTATGTCATTTTATTATGCAGATCATATAATGCTTTTCTCGGAAGACCTATTGTGCTGCAATTGGTTCCTGCTGTGGCTATCATTGCCTTTGCAGCATGGGGTATTGGACCACTCATGCGACTTGGCAGGATCCTTTTCCTTCATGTACTGATTTTCATTTACTAGCATTCTTTCTCTTTCAAATTTTAATCTCTCTCGATTAGTCCTTCAAATTGAAATTTTATGCAGAAGAGTGATAGGAGTTGGGAGAAGAGTAGCGCACGTTATATGATGACTTGTTATTTTCGACCTTTGCTCCTGTGGACAGGAGTGACACTCATATGCAGGTTTCAGTTGCATGACATTTTTAAATCACAATACCTGAATCAATGCTGCTTTCTCTTGATGCTAATTGATAGTACCTCTTCTAGCTCTAATAATCGCAAAACTTATACAGAGCTTTAAATCCAGTCATTCTACCTTCAGTCACAAGCCAAGCTATCAAACAACGGCTTCTGAATTTTGTACAATCACTATCTGCTGTCCTAGCCTTTGCCTACTGTTTATCAAGGTAATTTTGATCACTTCCAAAATAAAGGAGAGAGATATGGCTAAGAAAAAACTGTTTTGTTACTTACCACGTGCACATCTGTTTTTCATCAGTCTTCCCAAGTTGAATGAACAGATATTCTTATTGTTTTATTGTTAGAAGGATAGTATAACTGCTGCTACAACTTCTTATGCTGGGATACATTTTTACCCCCTTTCTCCTGTGGGTACTTTGGATGATGTAAACACAAATTAATTGTACTACTAGTTTTTCTCTTTTGTGCTGGAAAAACCTTATGCTGCAACATAATATAGCATCTTTTCTTCTTCTTCTTCTTGTTCGTCTTCACTTGCATTCTTGTTTACTTCTCCTACCTCTATTATGCTGCTGCAGTACACGTGTTTATCAACTTATTTTGCATCATTTTTTTTCTTCACTGTCTCAAATTTCTCTTTTTTGGCGGAGATACTTTTTTGGTTTTTTGGGCTAAAGGTCTCATCTTCTTGTCTGTCAAATACTTCAATATTATTTTTTGTTGGCTATTAGCTTGTTGCCATATATCTCTTTTGAAATAGCTAACAGTTTTATAAATTCATTTCTTTCTAGACAGAAAAGCGTGCTATGTCTTCGAATCCAATCTAGAAGCATCAAGTCTTTGTTATTTTGTTAAATGTTGTTGTTGCTATCTTTCCCCATATTTCCACAGTGGTTGATATATAGCCTGTTATTTTTATTTTTTTTGGTAGCATTGGGATAGGGTTGTCATTATGATGTTTAAAACTTCGTAATGTTTTGTTTTGACAGCTTGATTCAACAAGTACAAAGTTTCTTTGTGGAGACCAAAGACTCTAGTGCTGCAAGAAATGTATGTTGATTTCTTAGACATTTATGCAATACTTGTATGTTTTCTTATGTTACATGTAAACTGATTGGATTGTTGTATCTTGGGAAGTGAACTTCTGTGAAGAATATGGACGACAAGACATGATACTACTTATTGAATAGATAAGGGAAATAATCTTATCTGTTGCTATAGTAAAGCACTGGAACAACTCAAATACATGTGGGAAAACTTATAACTGGAATGGAGCGTGTAAAATACACAAGGAAAAACTGACTTTAGTTTGGGAAGACATTTACCCATTTGTTTGTTCATGGTCTCCGTCTACCATTTGCACAAGGACCTACGCTTTCTTGAGCTTCATTTAAAGATGTCAAGCTCTTGTTTCAAGGCTTTAAATTTTTAGATAACATAATACCTTTAAACACCTGAGATTCTTTTTCTGATGCAGTTTATTTTGAGGCATCCATGAAATTGATGAGATAATTTTAATGAGACGTCCAACAACTTTAGGCATCGAAGTATACCATCTCTTAGTCGACCTTGAAAATGTCAGACTAGTGTTTTATAAGCATTCACACGGTTCAGTCAGTTATCATATTATTAATGATGAATCTGGCCTCTGCAGATGGGCTTTGAATTTGCAGGCAAAGCTGTATACACTGCAGTGTGGGTTGCTGCTGTTTCCTTGTTCATGGAGTTACTTGGTTTTTCTACCCAGAGATGGCTAACTGCTGGAGGTCTTGGGACAGTATTGCTCACTCTTGCTGGTCGTGAGGTAAAATTAAGCTCTCTTGACAGTTTTCTCTGCAATTCACAATTGTCTTTCGGAATATGTTATATTTATTACATCGTTTGTTATTTTCTGTAAAGAAAATGATTTTGTAAGAGGTCAGTACATGCTTATCTGTATGATATCAGTTATGTAACTTCTTAGCACTTGAGCTGTATCTCATGTACTTCCGAACTTTTTCCTGGTTTCTTCAGATATTCACGAATTTCCTCTCAAGTATAATAATACATACAACAAGATCATTTATTTTAAATGATTGGATCCAGACAAAGATTGAAGGCTATGAAGTTTCCGGTACTGTTGAGGTTTGTCTGCTGTCCACCACTAAAAAAAATAGTAAGGAGGACACTGTTAGAAATAAAAATTAATAGCATCCTGTAATCTATTGGGTTGTTGCATTGTCCAATTAAACATTGCTTTTAAAAAAGGACTAAAACGTGTACTACATTATTTATAGTTATCTAATTTTGTTTCAGCATGTGGGTTGGTGGTCACCAACAGTTATACGAGGTGATGATCGTGAAGCTATTCACATCCCAAATCATAGATTCACAGTTAATGTGGTAAGGAATCTAAGCCAGAAGACTCATTGGCGCATTAAGACCCATATTGCTATTAATCACTTGGATGTGAACAAGATCAACGTGAGTAGTTGTTTTATATCCTTGTCAATTTAATTACATGTAAGTTCTTTTTCTGTATTTCATGTTTCTATCCTCTTTTCAATTAGCAGAATATTGTAGCTGATATGCGCAAAGTTTTGGCCAAAAATCCTCAAATAGAACAGAAAAAATTACATAGAAGAGTTTTCCTGGATAATATTGATCCAGAGAATCAGGCTCTGTTGGTAAGTTCTATCTTACTGCCTAATCCTTCCATATGTTTTATCATGTTCTTGTATGATAGTTGTTTCCATTCGTGGATGCACTTGAGGAGAGAAATTAATGGGCAAGGAGGTTCTCTTGTTATTTGTTTAACTGAAGATCTTAACATAGCCAAATTGCAGAGTTGGAAACCCTGGAGGAGGTTTTACCTTTAGTATTAATTAATCTTGGAATTATTTAGTTAATACTGTTGATTGATGGACAACTACACTGCTTTAACAATAGATATTTTCCTATTAAGTTAATGCTACTATCATTTTTGCATAAGAAAGCTACAGTATTTAACATCATACAAATTATCTGAAATTCTTTCTACATTTCTACAACTTCTTTGAATAGTTGAATTTTCAGTAATTATCCATTGAAGTGTGTCCAATCAGCCACTGTTATGATGATATTATGTTAATGATTGATGGAAGGGAAAATCCCATTTTTTTTTTTTCACTGAGTGAGGATATTGTGAGACGGACTGTTTGGTGAGGACATTGGGAGACAGACAGTTTGGACTTGACTTTGACTTTACATATAAAGTAATTGCTCTAAAGACTTTGCTCCGCAACCTGTGTCAATACATTTGAGTAAAGTACTCTGTCGATGTCTCGATATTTATACAAATACATGTACTTTGGTATCTGTTACTGTGTCTTTTGTTTTCTCTGCTTTTGTATTACAATTTACAAAAGCTGCTTTCGTAATCCTTTTCTATGTACTACTTGACAGATTATGGTGTCGTGCTTTGTGAAAACCTCACGTTTTGAAGAATACTCGTGTGTCAAGGTAAAAGTTACTTACAACTAATAGATTAAATGATGTAACTGTTTATAACTCGGATGTTCTATTGTATTTCGAAATAATGGGCTATAATATAGAAATATGTTGAGCTTGTGTTCCCCTTATATTTGTCATTGTAACACTGTTGAAGTTTTAAATATTGGGGGATGGGGGGCAGGCTATCCTGTGATAAACGTTCATAGGTAGTGCTTCTCTTGTCAGCTGGAGTTTGTAGCCCAAATATATCAGAGTTTTTTTTATCAACCAAATATATCATTATTACCTCATAAATAGCATTCGCAATTTCCAATATCATTGGATTTTATACAGGTAATTTATTTGATTGATAAAACATGTTTTGATATGGGTGGCTATTTTTGTCCAGAGTAAAGTTAAGCCTGTATAATAGGAATTCTTACAATTTTTATATTGCCTAAATTTCCTTTCATTTTAGCAGCAAAATAGGATTGTATTAGTAACTGTAGAGAAGAGAAGCTCTACAGTTATGAATTTTTATGCTCTACTTTTTTCCCTTCTCAAAATAAAAATGGAATTTTGCGTTAAAATAAAAAAATAAAAAAAAAAGGGAATTGTCTGAAGGCAGAAGATAAACAAGTTGGAAAAAGACAGTCTTCAACTTGTGGCATAAATTTACTGTTGTGTGCTTTTATGGAGAAGGATGGTTTTTGGTTGACCTGTTGATGATTCTTCACGTTTACAGTTAGATCTCTCACATATTAACCGCTTGACTAACCCGTTCATAGTCCATTCATTTGGGTTGTGATGAATGTAACCAATTCTTTTGCGTCCATCCCAGAGTTTTCCGACCCTTGGCCTACTGCTACGGGAGACCTTGTACATATAATGAAGGGACTATGAAGGACTGTTGCGACAGTCCCTTTTATTCCACCCTTGTATGTTGCAAGAGTTTTCAGAAATTTACTCTTTTATGTTGCAAGAGCCCTTCTATTTCACCCTTTCCTATGTAACAGGGCATAATGAAATTATAACAAAGAACACTTTTGCTCGTTTCCTGATGTGGTAGTAAATTGAGAATATAAACTTATTAATGACTAATTCATGAGTCCTGAATGTAATACAGGAAGCTGTGTTGTTGGATCTCCTTAGAGTAGTCAGCCATCACAAGGCTCGACTAGCCACACCTATTCGCACAGTGCAGAAAATATATGGTGAGCCCAATTTGGAGAATGTGCCATTTAGTGAGACCATTTTCACTCGGGCCAGAGCAACGGATAACCGCTCCCCCCTGTTGATTGAGCCTTCTTACAAGATTAATGGCGAGGATAAAACCAAGTCTACCTCTCGTCCAGCACAATCTAGTGGAGAGAAAGATACAAAGTTAGGTGCACACTCACCACCAAATCCCATGGTTGATGTGATGACCGAGTCAACATTGTCAAAAGATGGTACCAGAGAGGATATCAATTTATCAGAGTCAAACTTTGACAAGAAGAAATTTGCGAAGGTTGCATCGTCATCGTCATCAACTAATACTACAATGTCAAATATGAATTCTGATTCGGTTTCAAGCAGTGTTGGATTTGTTGGAGAAAAATTAGGTACAGGAAATGTTTTGTCGGAGGTTGCTGAGAAAAAGCCTTTTACCGTCCACGAGCCAGGTGGTGGTAACATGCACAAGGTGCCTGCATCATCACAAGATGGCGAAAAATCTAGTCCATCATCACCAGTGGGCAGGCCGTCACTTGAAAATAATATTGTCCTCGGTGTTGCTTTAGAAGGATCAAAGCTAACACTTCCAATCGAGGAGGATATGGAATCAAAGGAGTTGGCTCCTTGTCGTAATGGAAATGGTTCAACAGAAGCAAGTAGCGGTAAGAAAGATGACAACATTACAGTAGTCTCAACTGATCAGCACAAGAGAGAAAGATGATTAATCTCGATAATACAATTATGCTGCTGGTCGGAACAAAGTGCAGAATGTATTGAAGCTGGGTTTTTGAAGCTAGCATTTTGCACAGTATCTCTCTCTCTCTCTCTCTCTCTCTCTCTCTCTCTTGTAAATCAACATAGAGATAGTAGTTTCCTTTTGATCAATCGCTATACAAGAGGGAGGTACTGATTTTTAATTATTGAAAGTAAAAGCTACATTTTCTATTGACTTTCTTGTTTCTTGTGGTAACATTTGGTGTTTGAGTAGGAACCATTTTGGGATAAGTGTAGTGAAAAGAAAGCAATGTTCTTGGAGAAATTCTTCGAGCAGAAGTTTAATTGGTTAAGATTATGTAGCGTAGCTGACGTTAGTTCCAAAAGAAAGAGTAGATTATAACGCCCTTAATTAACAAGTTTAAGATATTATAACCACTTTGGCTCTCTTCTTACTGTGATCGCCGGATCGCAACACACCCACAGCTAAATTGACAAGCATAAAATTAAGTAAAATTGAGGATAAATGCAGTCTCGCCAGAGGAGCTAGTGCTGGAAATCCCCCGTCTCCCACTTGCGAGTGTTATTCTGAATTCGAATATGTTATTAAAGAATTCTCTTTTCATTTTAGCATTTTTTTTTTTCTGAATTTGATTTAGGGTTTCGTAAGGAGTGTGTAGCTTATTAAGGGGAAAAAATAAAAAATAAGGTGTTTAAGTTTCTAAATTCAAAAATCAGATTTATAGTTTAAAAATTCAAAAATCAGGTTGTTTTTATTTATTAAATAAAGATAATAAAGTCACATTTTTGTGATTAATGGTCACATATTTATAATTATAAGTCGCGAATTTATTTATTGGTCACATATCGTTAAATTTTTTGGTCACAGATTATTTCGATGTCACATATAATTTTTGTAATTAATGGTCACATATTCATAATTATAAGTCACGAATTTATTTGCTGGTCACATATTGTCAAATTTTTTTGTCACAAATTATTTCGAGGTCACATATCAAAAAATTTGTACGTTACAGATTATTTTGAGGTCACAGATTTTTAAATTAGTTGGTCACAGATTATTTTTTAGTCACATTTATTGGTCACAGATTATTTTTTTAGTCACATTTATTGGTCACAGTTTATTTTTCAGTCACATTGCCAAAATTTTTAGGTTACAGATAACCAAATACTTGGTCACACACCACCAACAATAACCACCAACGTCGTCGCCCCCGCCACAAAATCGTCACCGCTACCACCACCATAGATCCACCAACAATAACCACCAACGCACGGCACATCACTCAATAGCAAAAAAAAGAAAAAAAAAAAAGACAACAATCCAACCACCAACAGATCCGCCGCTGTCACCTCCACAGCACCACCACTGCACCACCACCGCACCACTACAGAACACAGAAGAAGAAGAAAAAAAAAGACTGAAAGGCAGCGAAATCGTTGCTGGGAACCTAGCAGTAGCAGCGAGGGGAGGAGGAGACGCGACGACGGCGGCGGCGATGAGGAAGAGGGTAGAGGCGGTGAGAAAGATGGTAGAGAGGGAGACGAGAATGGAAGAGGAGGAATAGAATAGAAATAATTTAGGTTTCGTTTGGAATTAGGGTTATGTTTTAATATATTACCTGATTTTTTATTATATAAACTTTGCACCTGATTTTTAAAAAGTAAATTTTAAGTCCCTGATTTTTTATATTTTCCCTCGAATCTTTCTAGGGGAGAGCTGACATATCTCGCCTCCATTTGAGCCATATTNGATTTAATATATTACCTGATTTTTAAATAAACAAACTTTGCACCTGATTTTTAAAAAGTAAACTTTAAACCCCTGATTTTTTATAATTTCTCCTTATTAAACCTTACCCTGTTTGAGCCCAATTCTGGTAAGAAAACATATTTTGGTGTTGTGATTTTTTGAAAAATATATAGCTAAAAAACAAGGAAAAGTTTTCAGTTTACATGCAAAATTATTTTATGAAATAATGTGTGGTCTGTTAGGTATTTAATGTAATTGACAAAACTGTGAACAAAAAAGACTAAAGTTAATATGTTATAAAAAATCAAGGAGTAATGTGCAACTAGTGAAAGTTGTGTTATTTTAGGTCTAGGGTTCGAGAATGTGAAAGAAGGAAAAAGGGTATGGAATTTCGCTAGACGGTCCCCAAGGATTGGCTCGAGTGTCAGAACCTTCGCTCGAGCGACAACTTATCGTACAACTGTCGTTCAACCCTTCTTTGAGCGATAGTGTCATCCAAGAATTTTTTTAATTTGTTTTTTAAATGCTATTTATCCAGTATATTCATTCCCTAACGTACATATAAATATCCGAACGCCACATAACGGTTTTACATGGTTGATCATTGAGCAAACTCTTAACTTTTCATATTCTTTTCATCCTTTTGAGATTTCAACCTTCATTATTCATAGTGATTTGATTTTTGGCGGTAAGAAAAACATCAAATTCATAATTCAAATATCAAATTGTTCCTTCCTTCATATCTGTTAAAGTTTTTGAAGATCAAGGGAAGGTGACTAGAGTTTCAGTCGTTGAAGAACGCGGTGTTCTTCGTGAATCTACAGGAAATAGACGATTTCACAAAGTTGGGAGTTACTGCAGGAGAGCGCAATCCAGGAGAGCTTTGGAATCTGCAGCTGGGAGTTGGTACATGAGCACAAAATTCAGAAGAGCTGTTGGAATTGCAGTCATGAGGTCTAATAGTATGTGTCGTCGTCTAGTTTTGTAGACCGTAAGTTATAAATCGTTTATAGTGGATTGTTGATTGACAAAGTACCCGAATTTTTCACCCAGTTGGATTTCTCCGTGATCAATTCTTGTGTTAATTTATTGCTTGCATAATTGCGGTATTTCAACATAGGAATAATTGAATTGCTTGATTAACCATCTAGAAAATAATTAATAGTGACTTGTTGCTATCTAATTGTTAAGTTATTTTAATTCTGTGAATCACCTATTCACCCCATCTAGGTGTAATTTGGGTCGAACTACATATTTTCAATTGGTATCAGAGCTTTATTTCGATTCCTAACCATTATTTAATTCTAGATGAGTCAGTTATTGTCCGTGCCTCCGTTTTTTAACGGAAGCAACTATACTTGTTGAAAAGTTCGAATGAGAGCCTTCCTTAAACCGTTGGATAAACTTATTTGAATTATCGTTCAAAGTGGGTGGACTCCACCTTCAACTACTGTTGCTCGTGTAATTATACCCACTGATATTTTACTCTGGACTAAAGATGACTTAGCTGAGTGTAACTAGAACGGTAATATTCATGGCTGTGTCTGCTGAAGAGTTTAGGAGAGTTTTGATGTGTGAAACTGTTAAAAAGGTTTGGGACACCTTAGAAACCACATACGAGAGAACTAAAACGGTTAAAAATTCTAAACTGCAGATGTTAACATCTAGGTTTGAAGAAATTAGAATGAAGGACGATGAATCGTTCGATAAATTCTATGCAAAGCTAAAGACATAGTCGAGTTTTAACCTAAGTGAGAAGATTCCCGAGTCCAAGATCATTAGAAAAGTCCTTAGATCACTATCTGAAAGGTTTAGACCTAAAGTTACCATGACTGAAGAAAGTAAAGACTTAGATGCGGTTAAGATAGAAGAACTCATAGGATCCCTTCAAACCTATGAACTCACCACTTCTCAACCTAAAAAGATTAAATTCATAGCCATGAACACTATTAGAAAAGAAGAGAGTGAGTCCACTGATGCTGAGATGCTTAGAGACGACGAAATAGCTTATTTCGTTAAAAAATTTCAGAATATGATGAGAAATATGAGAAAACCTCAAAAAGGAAAAAATGAAGTTCCTAATAATTCTCGAAAGACAAACATGAGAAAAACAACTATAGGACTCCCAATATGAAAACTCAATTTGTTAGATGCCATGAGTGTCAGGGTTACGGTCACTATAGGAATGAATGTCCTAACTTGAAAAAGAGTTCAAATAAAGAAAGACGTAAAGCATTGGCATTGACCTTGAGTGATGATGAATTATATTCGAGTGTTCATAGTGATACATCTAGTGGTGAGGATGAACAAAACTTTATGGCATTCACATCTATAGCTACAATTGAATCTGATAAGGAAAATGATAAGGTTGAAAGTGATGAACGGAGTGAAAGATCCAAGGATGAACCTGATATTCACGAATCTTATCGTAAACTATTTGAGGAGAGTCTTAAGATTAAAAAGGTCAATAAAGTTGTGCTGAAAAAGGTAAATGATCTTGAAAGAGAGAAGAAAAACTCATAGGTGACCTTCAGGACAAAAATTTGAGTTAGTTGAAGGTTGTTAATGAGAACTTGAAAGCTAAAATTAAATTCTTAAGAAGTAATCTTGAAAAATCTAACACTCAACTCCAATCATTCATGGGTGGTTCGCAAAAACTTGATAATATATTGGGGGTGAACAATTCTACTAGAAATAGGCATGGTTTGGGATATGTTCAAAATAGTAATACTATTGCTAGTACATTCGGACCACGTTCATCCCGACCACTAACAAAACTTGGAATACTGTTTATCTTGAACCAAGGAGCAAAAATATCTTAGGATCGAGACATACTCGACAACGTAGGTTCAATCGTCCTACATATCGGCAACAACTTCCGAGTAGGTTTGAACCTAGGTTCATTTCCACTTGTCACCAATGTGGCGCTTTGGGACACACAAGACCTATGTGTCGTAAACTTGTGACTAGAAGTAAAAGTCAGAATTTCTCTAGCGAGGTTAACTTTCTTGCTAATCAAGTTAGCCACTTAAATGAGATGATGACTCAGTTAACTAAAATCACTTCTACTTCTAAGAAGGCTTAGGTTAAAAGGAGTGACCTAGATGATCGTGAGATTGATCATGCTCTTAAAGGTAAGAGCATCCATGTTTCTCCTTGATTAGATTCTTAGATGCATGCAGTTCATTGAGTCCATTCATTCTTGCTGCATCTCACTTATTTGATTTTTTTTTTTCAAAAAAAAAAGTGTGTTTTTAGGCTCGAGACGTTTCATGGTGCTCTTAAACGTAGCATTTGTGACCAAGTATGCATTCATCTGTCATATACTGTCATTTTCATTACTTGGTTCGGTTTAATGTGGAGTATTAAGTATAAGTTTCTTCATGTACAATTTGCACAGCACAAACTGTGATCTTGTGAGTGGGTCGGATCGCATGTGCGGGATTTAGGATGCTGTCATTTGTTGATAAGGTGACCTTGAACGTGAATTGACTTACAGTTAAATGACCTTAGCTTATGATGTATCTCCCTATATTATTAGAATATATAATAGTATGGTTCATCCATACTTTTGTTTGAAACCTATTTGACTCCAATAATTAAGTCTGAGGGGTTCTCATATGGTCAACGACTTGGGTTAATCGGCCTAAAACTTGTTACATGGGTCAATTTAGACGTTTAATGAACAAGAGTCTGCACATAAAATGTAATATTTGAGAAAAGCAACTTAAAAAATTATATGCTCAATTCAAGGGCAGAAAAGATAAATATTTATGCTCAATTCAGGGGCAGAAAAGATAAATTATATGCTCAATCCATATGATTTCAGGTCCTAAAAATCATATGGATTTGACTTTCATGTGTAAGGAAGATGCTTAAAAAACAGTGATATTCGCATGTTTTTTCTCACAAATTTAAGGTTTGGAATCATGTTCATAAGAAAATAGTGACATTTTACACACATGAGTCACTTATACACTTTACTCCATTTTGAACTTGAATAAGTACGTGGAAAAGTATTTATTGATAATGCCCTATTGGTGAACATGTGCATGGTTGAGTTCTTTTGGTTGTCAAGTGCTTAAATTGTTTTAATTTAAACAAGAAAAAGGTGCTATTTTTCTTGATTTTCAAATATTCAATGCTATTTTTGTTAATGAGTTTTCACCAGCTTATCGTTGATCCACGCTCGAGTAATAGAAGCGGAAGTTGGCTCACTCGCTTATCGCTCAAGCGACAGTCCGTATATTTGAATTTTAACGTTAATTTTCAGGGTTTTATGCATTTTTCCCACTTTTCTCTTGATTTCTCTAAAAAATTCAATCACCCACATCAAGTTTATGCCTTCCCAACACGTTAATCATCCCAAATCACTTCATTGAGGTGTTATTTCATCAAATCAACGAATTTAAAAGGTAAATTACTAAAAACTTTGTTTCTTCCCATTTTTGCAATTATTTTGGGATGTTTCGAGTTTTGCCTATTGTTACTTCAAATTTTGGCATTTGCACCTCATGTTTGGTTCATTCTCATACAATGTCATCTATTATTGCACAATTTTGCACCAAACGTTGGATTTTTGGACTAATTTGACGTGATTTTGTGGTACATTTTTGTTCTCCATTCCATTTCTTCATTTCAATGGGTTGTTGATGAGGGTTGGAGTGCGATTTGTTAGTGGTTTGTAGTTATGAATGTGGTAGATTTTTAACTCGCTTTTGGCTCGAGTTTTAGCTTTGGGATAGTCTTTGCAGTTGGATTGAGGTTGGTTGTTTATTTTTGGGAATTGGAGTTATTGAGTTGTGATTGGTATAGTTTATGTTGATGTTGTTTACATTGTTTGGGGGTTGACACCGCGACGTGGTGTCATGTCACCGCGACAAGACATCATAACAAGCGCTGCCATGTCTTCACGTCAACTATGTCTAGACTTCACATCATCATTGTGTGCATTCATGCTAGGGCACGTTGCATTTGACCTTTTGCCTCAGTTTACGTGCATTCATGCATCTCTTGCATATCATATCATGTTATTGATATATTGGTTTTACACGATTCAGATGCCGCCTAAGCGATTTCGTATTGTTACGACTCCTGGTACATCCACTTCTTACAGTAGGACTAGGTTAATTTTTGTTGTGCCCAAAACACGTTTGGGTCATAATTTTCCTTGAGGCTAGTTTTATTTGAGCGCGATGTCATTATGTCTGACCTATCACCTAACCTCGCTGCTATTTTCACTTCCTCGGGATTGGGAGCGTTTGTTGGTTGCGTTGATCCCTCCGCCTAGTCTTCTTATTCATGAGTTCTATGCTAACATTAACGACGTTAGTGGTTCGTCTTTTAGAATCTTTCTTAGGGGTAAGACGATTAAGATCACTCCTGATGTTGTGTTGAGCGTAGTTCATATCCTCGTTCATCCCTTATTTCTTTATTTGACTCTTGATACTCTTCGATGGACTCTTTAGTCCATTCGATGGTGTTTAACACACCATTGGAGGGAGGTCCAGATGCAATTCGCCCTAGCTCTCTTTCTACTAATCGTCGATTCTGTTGAGCATTATGTACACAAATCTTTGGCCCGTGTCTCATACTTCTTCATTACCTATGGAGAATACTCATTTTTTGTACGCCATGTTGCATGACGACTCTATTGATCTGCCAACGTTCATATGTCGCAACTTTTGCGTACCTTTCGCATCATGGGGACTCGGGTGGGGCTACTTTATGCTTGATTGATATATTGGTTAGTAACAACCCTATGAATGAGTTTCCCAGAGGGGGTTTCGAGGCGGGTTTTTTCGGCCGATTGGCAATACACTATTACTCAGAGTAGGTCACATTCTTCTTCTGAACCAGCACAGCCTTTGACCCGACTGTGCCGGCTAATCCTATAGATGACCTTATTTCTTTTGATTCATCGAATCTCCCTTCTTTTTCTCTGTTCTTCCACCCACTGATATTCCATCTTCTTTTACTTCTGCTCCTCTTACCACTGAGTCTGTCCCTCCTCCTGCTAATATTCCTTATGTTCCCATTGATCCGTTTGTTGCACTCATGGGGACAGATGACCCTGCTAATTGAGCAACAGACTCGGATGATGGCAGAGCTTACACAGCTACGAACTGTAGTTGATCAACACACTACCGAGTTTACTACGCTTCGTGGTGTTGTTGGATATATTCAGCGAGAGCTGAGATGAATTCGTTGCCACTGGGATGATGGTGCACTTCGGAGAAGAAGACTGATTCTGATAATGCCGACGATACTGCTTAGTTTTTAGTTTACCCCTTGTCATTTTGTGACAAAAATGGGAAGCAAATATAGATTTTGAGTAGATATTTGGAATAGATTTTTTTTACTTTAATAGGATGTATATGTTTTGATCTACTTGATATGATTTAGATCTTTGGATTATATGATATAATTTACTTTCAGTTTTGCTAGATTTAGTTTTGATGTGTTTCGTTTTGGTATGTTGGGTTGCATTGATATTACGTCTTAATTTAGCTTATGATATGAAACTGAAAAGTTGTATTATGAATTATAAACTGCCTAAATCACTTTTACACCTTGAACTTTCTTTACACCTAATATTGTTTCACATACATTTTATACTGGGTATTTGAGTTGTCTATTTCAGGAAATAGGTGTTGAAATATGAAATGTAGAATTCGTTCAAGACAGTTATTGGTTATGTCAGTTTTTAAGTCTATAATTTTGCTTTACTACTATCTTGACTTTAGATTGTAGTTTTATCACAAAATGTCAAAGGGGGAGCTTGTTAGGTATTTAGGGTCCGTTTGGTTGTAAAGATGGAAAATGGGTGGAAAGAGAATGAATTCTAGAGAAAATAATTCCCTAGAAATTGTTTTCCTGGGAATTGTTAATTAAGTGTGTTTGATTGGAATAATTTTACAAGTGGTTATGGAATTTGTTACCATCACCAAAAAGTAAAAAAAAAAAAAATTTGTTCGAAAACTATTTTTTCATCGAAATTTAGTGTTCGTTTGACTTCGTTTTACATGAAAATTGTCCATTAAGGTGAATTTTTTTTTTTTTCAATTGGTTATGAAATTTATTTTCCCACCAAAATGTTGGGAAAATGAATTCCCCAAATATAAGGCAAATGGGCGCGTGGGTCGGTGGGAAAATTTTTTCCTTGGAAATTTTTTGTCATCAAACAACAAATTTGTGGAAAAATGGAAAATATTTTCCATTTTCCATGGAAAAACTATCCAATTAATCGGCAAATCTATGAACAAAAAGAACTAAAGTTAATATGTTGTAAAAAGTTAAGGAGTAACGTGCAATTAGGGAAAGTTGTGTTATTTTAGGTTTAGGGTTCGAGAATGGAAAAGAAGGAAAAACGGCGCAAAATTTCGCTAGACAGTCACCATTGGTTTCGCTAGACGGCGCAGAGTTTCATTCAAGTCCCAAGCCTAAGGGAGATATGGTGGGAAAAGAGTTGATTTCTTGTCTTAAAGACTAGGGAATCAATAAGATTTTTTTGTGTGACGATTGATAATGCCTCTTCTAATGACATAGCATTATTGAGATTGAAGAGTTGTTTTGAGGAGAAGAAGAATGGTCTAGTACTAGGCGGAAAAATGCTTCATATGAGGCGTTGTGCTCGTATACTTAATCTTTTTGTTTGTGATGGCTTGAAAGAAATAAGCCATGCTATTTTAGCTATTCGGAATGCAGTGAGATTTGTTAGATCTTCCCCGTAACGACTAAAAAAGTTCAAGGAGAGTTGCAAGGAAGCAAATATTGAGTCTCGAGCTTTGTTGTGTTTGTATGTCACGACTAGATGGAATTCCACTTACTTGATGTTGCAAGCTACTATGAAGTTTAAAAAAGCATTTGTTGTTTTGGAAAGCGATGGAAACTATACAAATTATTTTAATGAAGATAGGTCTGATGGAAGAAATATAAATGGACCGCCAACACATGTTGATTGGGATCGTGCAGAAGTATTTGTTAGATTCCTGAGGACTTTCTATGAAATGACTTTAAAATTTAGTGGCTCGAAGTATGTGACTTCTAACTCTTTCTTTCAAGAAATATGTAAAATTCATGTAGATTTGAATAAATTAGCTAAAGAGCCTAACACTTTGATGGGAACCATGGCAATTAGTATGCAGAAAAAAATGATAAGTATTGTGGCCATGTTGAAAAGTTTAATCAATTGTTGTTCATTGCAACAGTTCTTGACCCAAGATGCAAGTTGGAACTTATTAAAGTCGGGTTTGAACTTATTTATGATGTAGAAATTGCAAAAATGTTGTTAAAAAGAGTTGAAGAGACATTCCACTGGTTGTATGCATGCTATGAAGAAATGGCGACTCCAATCACTTCACCATCAGCTTCATCAAAGGAGGCTACCCAAAATAGTAGTCANTGTTGTTAAAAAGAGTTGAAGAGACATTCCACTGGTTGTATGCATGCTATGAAGAAATGGCGACTCCAATCACTTCACCATCAGCTTCATCAAAGGAGGCTACCCAAAATAGTAGTCAAAGTCCTTCACAACCTACTTTCGATCTTTCTTAATAGATTCCTACTATTTTTAAAGCTAAACTTATGCAAAACATGCAATCTGAGAAGAATGATTTGGTTGATTATTTGTTTGATCGTTGTAAAGATTTGACCAATCCCAAGTTTGATATATTAGTTTAGTGGAAATTGAATGCGCACGAGTACAAAATCGTCTCTAAAATTTTCAAAGATGTATTAGCAATTCAAATATCTACGGTCGCCATTCATACAATTACTTGGCCTAGTACACAATGATGTATGTGGACCCACGTCAATGCTAGATGAGGTTTCTCATATTTCATCACATTTATTGATGACTATTTTCAGAAATGGTTATGTATACTTGATGAAATTCAAGCATGAAGCTCTTGAAACGTTTAAGGGATTCAAGTTAGAAGTAAAGAAATGATTAGGTATGTGTTCTTATACTAAGATCTGATCGATGTAGAGAATATCTTAAAAGTGAATTTTTAGATTATCTAAAAGAGAATGAGATTCTCTCGCAGTGGACTTAGTCACATACACCAATGGTGTATCTAAAAGGAGGAATCACATACTATTAGATATAATGCGATTAAAAACGAGCCATGCAAACCTCCCAAAACCATTTTGAGGTCATGCATAAGTTGTTGCATCTTACACACAAAATTGTGTCTTCTCTAAGTCGGTCGACAAAACTCCACACGAGTTATGGAAAGGTAGAAGACCCAACTTATCTAATATTAAAGCTTGTACCAGTGATGCTTATATGAAGCGCACTAAATCGGATAAACTTGAGGCTAAATTCGATAAATATATGTTTGTGGAATATTTAAAAGAGATAATTGGATATCAATTATATAATTCCATTGAGAAGAAGTGTTCATCTCAAGACATGCCACAATACTAGAGAAATTTCATTCTAAGAAAGGATAGTGGGAGTAGAATAGATCTTGAAGGAGTTCAAGAATTTACAAACATAGTTGACTAAGTAGATAAACTTGAGTCTGATCACACACCAGCTGATGGACATACTCTTGATTAGGAAGTACAGACTCTTAAGGAAACGTCAGCTCCATGTAAATTTTGTAGGAACATTTGACCTCCTAGAAGGTACAAATCCATGATTACTAATTAGACATTACTAATCGATGATAATGAATCTACTAATTATGTAGAGAAAAAAAAACTCAAGTGGTGACTCAAAGAGATAACATAAGGCCATGTGATTCGAAATGAAGTTAATGTATGTAAACAAGGTCTGAAACTTGATTGACCAGCTTGATGGAATAAAGCCCATAAATTTTAAATGGTTTTACAAGAAAAGATCAACTTGGATGATAACATCCATACATACAAGTAAGGTTAGTAGCAAAAGGTAATAAGCAAAGACAAAGAGTTGACTTTGAAGAAAAAATTTCGTCCCCATGCTAAAGTCCATTGGGATTTCGCTTACAATAGTTGCATGTCATAGTTATGAGTTAGGCAAATGGATGTCAAAACTGTATTCCTTAAGAAAAACTTACAAGAAGAAGTGTATATGTCACAACTCGAAGATTTTGAATCCAAATATTCTTACAATGTATGCAAGCTCGATCAATCCATATATAGATTGAAGCAAGCCTCTTGAAGCTAGAATCTTCACTTTGATGAGGAAGTCAAAATGTTTGATTTTATCAAAAATGAAGATGAATAGTGTGTTTACAAGAAAATAGTGGGAATGTTGTCATATTCTTGATATTATATGTAAATGACATATTATTAATGGGAAGCGCCGTTCTTACATTTCAATAGTTGAAATTGTGGTTGTCAAATAATTTCTCCATGAAAGATATGGGAAAAGTAACTTAATCTATAAAGGTAGATCTAAAAGATTGCTTACTAATCTCAATTTACATAGATAAAATCTTAAGAGTATTTTATATTGAGAAGATGATCTGAGAGTTCATGGATATATTAATGCTAACTTCCAGTTAGACTAGGATAATAGCAAATCCCAATTTCCTACATCGAAAGAAAAAAAAATGTGACGGAAAGTTAGCCCCTCGCGCGCTACCAGAAGAGATAGAGAAGTAGAAGTGTGGCGCATCAACGCTACTATTGAAGGTGAGTGACAGAGTTGTGATGTCGCAATGCCACACACCAGGGCTACGGCGCCACCCAAAATTTTGATGATACACCTCTTCCATGGCGTCAAGCACCGTTGGTACAACTAGGGCACCTTTTGCTGGTCCGTTTTGAAGCCCATAAAAACTCTAAATTTGGCAAAAACATGGGAAAAAGAATAAATGGAAGAAGGGGCACTTTTGAGGTGTTCCATACATTAAGAGACACAAGATATAACTTTAGATTTAGGAAAGTAAATCGAAAGAAAAAGACAAGAAGAAATCACGAGTTTGAAGCATTGAATGGAAGAAGAAGAAGATCGTGGTATAAGATTCGTCTCCTTTTCTACATCATCATTCAAAATCCAGTTATGAACTTCATTATCATCTATTGTTTTTTTCATCTATCATGAGTAGATAAGTTTTTGATTAGGGAAAACAATGTAATCTATTGAGACCCTATATTTCTTTTATTCAACATTTTAGGCCCTGTTTGATTGCCACATTTTCCATGAAAAATGTCACATCCGAAGAAAACAAATTCCACTTTGACCATTTGATTGCAACGTGAAAATGGAAATCGAATTTCAAGGTACAACCACTTTAAGCTACATTTTCTTTGTTTTCATGGAAAACGAATTCCTATGGGTTTGGTGGATTTTTGTTTTTCAACTAACACGGAATTGAAATTCCTTTCCACTTTTTCCTATCAAACGGACCCTTAGTTTTTTCATCATATATGTGTTGATTTTATTCATGTATTTAATAATTTGAATTACTTGATCAGTAATTCAATGATTTTTTGAATCTTTTAGGAACTCACGGGTGCGTTTTAGATTTAGACCACATATTAAAATTCAGTAATTTAGGTTAACATGTATAGATATCTATGCTAATTTTTACAATCATTATATGAATTCTTATAACAATTAGTGCATTTAATTAAAATTGATTCGTATATAGATATGTGATTTAATTAGTTAAATAGGCTCAATGAGAACTCGAGATAGGTAAATTGAATATAATAGAAGAATTTGATCGAACGCTACATTAGATGTGTGAATGTTGAATTATAAGTTAAAGGTAATCAATAAATGAAATTGTTATGCCCTAATATCTCATTCATAGTGGAATTTTTAATCGATTTTTGTATACGTCATGATATTTTCAACTAGAAGATATAGTTAGAAAAACAATCATGAATTCACAATTCTTTGTTTTTCGTCAAATAGGAGTTAGAATTATGAAATTAAGTATTAAATTGTAGTCTCCATGGGAACGATTATCCGGATTCAAAGGTACACTATATTACTCATTATGATATCGTACACTTACAATATAAAAATGCAACAAGTTTTTTGTGCCGTTAATAGGAAACTATTTACATTTAGGCTTAGGCCTTGTTTGCTACGGATTCAAATCAGATTTTAATCTAAGTCAAAGTTAAACAATCAATATTAACCATATCTTTTGTGGGTCCCACATCTTTTCAAACACCCATTTTAAAAACTTCTATCACAATCTATTAAAAATCTAATTTTAATCCCCACCAAACACCCTCTTACTTTATATTTATTTTTTAATGTTATTTGATTAGTTTATCTTCTTTTATTTACGGGTAAAAGGTGTTCATTGTATACTCCATTCTCAATGTGACAATCTACATCCGCTTGATCCAAAAAATAGAACATACCTTCAGACACAGAATCAAAGAACACCAACAAAATAAAAACATGATATGGCTGAAGATCAAATATTTATATTCCTATACAGCCAATTGGACAAGTAGCCGAAAGAGTAGCGGTACGACAAAATCAACAAAATGAGAGAATGGAGATAAATAAAGAACACTTGACAATCTTAATGTTCTTGAGGCCATAACAGCGCATGTGTGCTCAGGGGCGGAAACAGACGAAAAAAGTTAGGGGGGCACAATCGAACTTACAAAAAAGTTGTGAGAAATTTTACACTCGAAAATTTACGTCCAAAAAAAATCATATCCTATGTAATTTTGCATCCAAAAATTTACATGAAATATGACTTTTTCGGATGTAAAATTTCGAGAGTTTTTTATGTCATATTTCATATAAAGTT